>KN729807.1:4064-15833 GCA_000816745.1 Ancylostoma duodenale | reverse complement strand
GATGAGGTCGCTTGCTAGGGATTTATTCATGTAGTTGGATACATGACATGGTGTACCACCAAATTATAACTCGCTGTTACAATGTACATATAACTAAAATGTTAAAAGTGATAGCCTCGACTAGTAACTTGACCGTCTGCTCCTTTGAGTAATAGAGCGTAAGACAATTCTTGTATCTTTTCGGGTAACTTCTCCGCTAGCATGGATGTTCTCATTGAAGAACATGCTGAGTTCTTTCTTGGAATGCCGAAGAATTATCCTCCACCAGTTGCATACAAAACTTTTCCTTGGAGCAGCCGCTTCAGGAAAAACCCAGAGGCCTGCGAATACATACATAGGTTTGCACTCGGATCAAAGAGGTCTGGGAGCACGTCTGTCGCTCGTCGGCTTGAGTGTTTGCAAAAGCGTCGGACGGTGAATGTTGCACGTTGCAGCCCGGTGCGATAGCTATCGTCTCAGCTCACGCGCCAACAGGCATCCCTTTGATCTTTTCTGGGTATAAAATCGACACGAGGGGGGGATTAGCCTGAGCCTCGATACCCTCCCCCCATTCTTCGTGCCTCGGTGCTATAGAGTTCAGCATGTTATCTGCTTGACAGAAATTTTTTGTTTCATTGCGTAACGCATGATACCAAGACTGTCTCGACCCGACCCCTAGGATCCTCTAAACACAGCCGCCTTCCTCTGCACGGGGCTTCTGCAAGCGCCGCTTTCATTTCGCTGCAATTTCCTCGTTGGCAGAGGTTTTCATGGTTTATTGACGTTGGGCGAACGCTGCTAGATCGAGTTTAGCGCACTTCCGCATTCCAGTTTAAACTTGAGTGAATGGGTCACCTCCTAGAGATTGCTGTTGAAAGAAGTGTCGTTTCCATTGAAGATGCTGAAAGCTGCACCTGTTCGGGTCCTCGATGCCTTGGGAAATGGGCAACTTAGTCAATTAGAAAATTTCCCAAAAATCCTGGAGTAAGAATCGGAGATTACCTAGCATTTTGCTGGTACATAGTGTATTTCTTAAATCTTTCGGAATTGTATCTGCTATATGTACTACATGTGTCCTTTTTAACCTTATTTCACTTCGCAGCTGGATTGAGTAGAGATGCAGTGAGAAAGCTCGAAGCTTCCTAAATTCAGCATCACGCAAACTTCTAATTTCCTGTTTTTTACTAAGGTTTCCGCGATAACTGAGTTATATCATGTCATATGTGATGTTTCTGTCCCATTAAATTTCGCATATTTTGGAGTCCTCTCAGCTTCCCATTTCCAAACTTCCGCTTTTATACAGTACTTCCCTTTCCCTACTTCAGAGGCATGGCATGTCCAAGATGGATAAATTTAGCCCTGAAAATTTACTATCCTAAAAGATCTGCAAATGGAAATCATACCCATCAAATTTTCTTAAGATTCGAATGTTTAACCATGTAGATATGTTTAACTGAAACTAACTGATCCTGGCAGATTAAGAAAGGCTGAGTGGATGTCTTTTAGGAGAATAATTCCTGTCGCTGGATTCATTTCCGGAATGGCGGATTTTGGTCTACAAAATTTGTTTTACCGACTTCAAGAACGTCAAAAACTGATGTAACTCCACTGAAAACTTCTGAACTAGCTCGACTCCACCATACACCTAAAATTAACTAGGACTGTGAAAACACAGTTCAAATTTGGATACGTTCCTATACGTAGACTTCTATTTACTTGTCTATTTATCTATATGTGGTATACATGTATATAGGTGCGCCAGCAGAGTTACAACAACGGTTATTTTGGTACAGTAACATTCTGAGTTCGTAATGAAGAAATATAAAAATTTGAGCAAGCTAGATGAGGAGAACTAGAACTAATGGAAATAGCTCCTAGGCTGTGTTTTCACGAGAGCTTTTCACAAAATAGGCCTCCAAAGTCCCTGTCCATGTTGGATATTCGGAAATCGGTCGTGAGAAACCTCTCCGAGACCATGTAGGGATTGCTGCGCCTCAGGGTTAGAATTACTCGAAGACAAGCGCTGTGAGAATGCCCGGCCGGCAGTTCCCCCGTGCCGTTCCAGTTCCGGTCGGCAACTGGGACTCCATTCCGCAAACGCCACAGCCGAAAGAAGTGTCTCAGCCTATTCTGCGTCTCTGCGCCTCCACACCCACGACCTCTGAGAACGCGGCGAGTGCTTCCTGCTCGGCCAGAAGCGAAACCTCGCGGCGTCACGCCCTCACAGCGCCCGTTTCAGCCTCGCAACGTGTGCCGGCAGGAGGACGTGCGTCCGGGCCGCGTCGGACGACGACCGCCAGCGACCGCTTCGATTTCCGGCGAGGTAGCGTCGTTTTCTGTTCCTTTGCTGTCCGGCGGTGGCGGGGCAGGAGGCTGCAAGTTCGTGCTGCGTCTGGGATAAATCGATAACGGTTTTTTGCGTTGCGGCCTCGCATCCCCTCCACTGATGATTCAAACAAAGAGATGTACTCTATGCAACCGCGATGAGCGGTGCTGTTCGTTGTGTTCCGTCCTCATGCTGACCTCCATCTCAGATCGATGTTGATCCGTGGATCGCGAGGCCGTACCTGATCGCCGCTCCCGTATCGATCTCCCGGATGGCTCAGGTGAGTTCCCGGCTCCCGCACACTCCTCCGCCTCGCTCCCGGATCAGCCCTTCCATTTCAGCCTCGGCGCGACGTCTGCAGCCAGCAAGTGAGGCGCGAAAAAGCGGCGCCATTCCCAGGAACTGGTCGTGCGCAGCCAAAGGTGGGACGTTCTCCTTCTGCTGTTCCAGTTCTGCTGGAAACGTACATTTTATTACTCATAAGGGAATTCATACGCTATCACATTTGGCGAACATTTACTCAGCTCCTTTCTAACTTTTCTTCGAAAATAAGCATCTTTTGACTAGAACCTGTTCTAGTACAGATCTTTGCTTCATTTTCGTGCTTTCAGATGGAAATAATCAATTCATATTTCTTTCAAGAGGGTTTTCAAGATACCTGGTACCTCACATTCTTAGTGCATTTTCAGAATATCGGTTCGTTAGCTTTCAGTTTATTTCCGCGTTGAAAAAAGTCTTCCTATGCATTTCCAATGCGCCACCTACCGGACGTTCGCCGAATCGGAAGCCTTCCCACCAGCAGCAAACATACCTTCATACATCTCTGCAGAAGCTGCTCTGAAGGAGTGCGTTTCTGTAAAATAAGAAGAGGATTGATAGGTTTAGTTTTAGCAGAGGTGGAAGGCCTCACATAGTTCAGACTCCGCTGGTCCTAGCCCACTCGCCCATGATGCATCATCTGCGTTCTGGCACGCTAACTATCTGCGCATCCGCACATTCCATTGTTATAGCTGTTCTTGTCTCGATCGATGCTGCGGTGTGACGCGTGCGAGCGAGTCTGGATCTCTGGAGTTTCCTTTAGCTTGACGCGGAGTAGCTTTATCGAGATCGTAGGCAAGAGCAGAGGCGGAAGGGACGGGGAGGGAGGGGATAGAAATTCGTTAAGGAGGGGGGGAGGGTAGTTGGCAGCGAGTGGTTTCTGTACCTATCTCCAAGTGGCGGACGCAGGAGGTGGGTGGGAGGGGGAGGGGGGTAGCGTAGGAAAAAATTGGACTCTCTTCCGTTTTGAGAACTCAGCCGTGAAATAAAAATAATAAAAATTATCAATTTGAGTATCAAATAATTAATACTAACATAGAATGTAATAATTATAAAAAGGTAAGGACGTTTCAGTGCTAATACACTAATACTTACAAATGGAGACAAACCTCTCCTTCTCTCCTTATCTTTTGGGCTTTCCAGTTCCGACAAACTTAAGGGACATGGGATAAGATAGATAGCATTAGTCAATTTATGTGGAGGAAAATGCGCCCATACAGTGACTTATAGGCGGGAAGGAGGGGGGGGGGGGGGGGGGGGGGAGGGAGGAGCGGAGCAAGCAAGGTACCAAGTCAGCGCTTCATCCAGATGCCTTTGGTATGTTGGAGGTTTTGGTCGAAGCTCTTGGTGCGAGATCGAACCACTGACCCTGTATGCTGCTATGGGCCCTCTTGCCACTCTGCCTTCTACCAAAATAGGGAAAATGCGACGCTATCAATTAATGCATAGATTCCATTACCTTTCAGGTCAGAACTAAAGGCAGAAACTGCTAGACCTTAGACCCATTCGTTGATTGAGGAATTAAGAGGGTTTTACTGAGTGGTGTTCTCAAAAATTACTGAGTATGCCGGTTCCTTATCGAATTAACGACTAATTTGGAACCAAACCGAACAAATGCTCAATGGACACCCAGCTCACGTAGCAACCTGGTGTGTTTTCTGTAGAACTGCTCAGCCCTACACTACATCGAACTGCTGTAAGCAGTGAGAAAAGAGGCCGCTTCCAAGAATGTGGAAAAAGCGACACTAGGAAACAGATGTGCCGAGCGGCTCCAGGAAGCAGCAAGTGCGAACACCTGCGACCAACTGGCCAAACATAATCTGACAACGTTGAACGGTGATCACATGCACATTGCATCCAGAACATACATTGATCTGGAACTGCCTTCGTATTTGATTGAGAGTCTGTGGAAGACAAATGGTTTTTGCGCCAACCAACTTGTAAACTCATCTAGTCATCACGTTGATCAGAGTTTTCTGGGCCTTTAACTGTTCATAAGAATGATTTAGAAGTTGATATGAAATGATACATGTTTGTTACGACAGTCTGAGACAGTCGTTAGATAATGTCATATTCCAAGACAGCACAAGCGAAGAGATATTCTGAATAGTTTATGGGAAATAGGGTATATCAAGATTGTTTGAAAATGCTACTCGTTTCTTTTCAGAAATCCTTCAAAATGCTAACTGGCCGTCATCAGCCGAGAATCGCGCACAGGAAGCCGCCACCAACAGTTAAGAAAGGTAACGTTTAAAAAAATTAGTGGATGAGTATGGGTATGAATCAACCTAGCCAGGGAAACGCAAAGGGTCAAGGTTCCTGATCGAAATTGGGCGTGTAGAATGAAAATTCGCTTCAGTTGTTTGAAACTTTGTTTCTCTGAAAAATGTCTGGTAGGAACTGAGCAGAGCATCGGAAGATTTCTTGCTGATCACATGACTATTTGACTTATTAGCAAGTGTGCACGATGAATGAGTGGGTGTGGTGACTAGCAACGGTGGGGCAACAGCTCTAATGTCCAGGTCCTCTTAGTCTTGCGCTCCCGCTTGAGTATTAGCGAAGTGCAGGAGCCTGAAACAGATGGGTCACTCATTTGGTCAAAGTTTTCCAGTAACTATGGTATAGGAATGGTTAATTCCGAAAAAATCACCTGATAACGGTAGCGTTTAAGTGCAGAACAACGCATCGCTCCAAGTGATCTTCATTGTAAATTTTTTGTGTTTGGATTTTTCTTTTATGTGTTTTGAATCCACTGTCCACCCTATTTTAAGCTTTTTTCTTATCCCACTTGAGGTACACAAATATGGTTCCGGATCCATTTCTCCTATCCTAAATCTTAACTATTATTCCAAGGGGAATAAGGCTGGTTCGCTCCTAGCAACACAGAGCCAGCATTTCTTCAGGACACGCAAAAAACCTGAGTTCGGAAGTGTGGGGGAGAGGGATGGTGAGGGGTGATTCTACGTCTTTTTTTTTTTGAAAGGTTTCTGAAATGCAATGTGGATCGCTATTCCATTCATGGGAAAAGGTTATTATGAACTCTGAGTCTATAGGTATGACGACATGAACGTCTTCTTCTAACAGATCCTTTACCCAAGGGCATTTTTTTTCGTCTTTTTTTCTGTTTGAAAAACAAGGCTCATCATTGAACTTGTAAATTACCTCTCAAATTTTTGCGTTTACTACAAGCAGTTTGTACTGGAATAACCGCAGATTAGCGTTAACAGTTCTTTCTAATAGTTTTCCTATTATGTGAACTTGCTCAGAGATCGTGACAGCAAGAAAATCTGCGATCTCTTCTAATTTTCTGAAAACCAGTTAGCAAACTTGAAAAAAATCAAAAATTCTGTAGAACCTTCCTCAGACCGTATTAATACATGAATTTAATTTTGCATGCCAATATCAGTCTTATTAGGGACTTGTATAATTCATCGCAGAAGGCCTATGGCCCTTACGTGTGAACACCTTGCTGACAATGAGCAGGCTAAGGAATACATAGGTTTTGCTGTCAATTATTGCAGCCGTTCCAAACGGGGTTCCCGCGATTCTCTTTGTATTGAATCCATAGAGCTAACTATGTGTGTACGAAGCGAGCAGTGCGTATGTGTTTCCAGATCTCGACTTCGTCCTTCCTTGTCCCGCTCCAAAGCGTCCTTCTTTGCGCCCTTCGTTCCTCAAGAAGCGAGTGCACGGACCATGTTTTTCAGTTCGTCCACCATGCTTCGAGAAGAACACAACAGCGAAGCGCTTCAGAGGTTGGTTGTCTGAGAAATTCCCAGAAAAGTAAGGTGAATAAATGGATAAATTAATGAATATCGTAATACAGTACAGTAAAGTAAAGTGCCCTTAACATCGGATATCCCTCCTGAAGAACTTCCAATTCTCATAGCTTTGACCGGGTAACTTTTCCAGTTTCTCCCTTCCGGATTCTAATTGAGCAACAAGCGAGTGACGCTAGATTGCGTAGGTTCCCTATAAGTTCGGCCAAAAATTTTCGCTTTTGAGATTTGGGCGTGACCAAAGTCAGGGATATCCTTAACAAAAAATTGATTGTTATAATAAGTCGTGAAGCGTAAATCTCTATAAGTTATCATGAATCGAAACTCATAATAATTCAATTTTTTTACATTTTTCAACTTCATTTTTTATCTGAGTACAAGATAGGGTGCGCAATGCAAAACAGAATTCATAAGAACAAAGAAATGCACAACCCAAAAGGCAAAAGAACAGGTTAATCGCGTTAATAGATGTAGAAATAAAAAAATAACAGATAAAAGCCCAGTAACTGTGAGATTACTGAGAGGGAAGGTCAAGAAGACAGCTGGTAAAAAGTAATTGCGCACATCCCACTTACTTATGGAAACGTTCGAAGGTAGGAGTGGTGAAATGACTGACTTTCGAATCCGAATCGAGCGAGGTGCGCGTTCTTTGGATGTCGTTTGGGTTAAAAAATTTTTAATGTCTCTTTTTTTTCGTCAGCTGCTTGTTAGCTCAAAATTTGATATTTCCTCTTTTTGCAGCTGCAAGAAAGAATCCATTGAACAGCAAAAAGCAGGTGTGGAAGTGTGCTGTATGCTGTAGGATTATTCAAGAAAAAATCCAGTGTTATTACGGGAAGTACTCTGCATATCTGCTAATTGAATAAGCATTAAGAGTAACCAGTTTTTATAAGGAAAAAACAGGGGGAAGTTGTTAAAGACAAACAAAAAGAAGCAGGAATAGGTCAGAATGGGTCCCAAATAACGAAAGGTTAATTTTCCCATTTTTTTTACCATTTTAAAAATTACTAGCCGGCTGTGCAGAACTGTTGCGTGCCGCATCATAACCGTAACCTTATGAGAACACATACGAGAAAAATAGGAAAAAAATGAGAGAAAATAAAAACAAAACGGAGGCGGGGGCGAATCATTCTATCATCACTGGCTCTTCTTATATTTCTTTCGATATTTCCATTTTTTCATTTTTTCATCACTGTTACCTCGTTTTCAGGGCCCAAATCGATTCTGGCTCATCCACCGACCAAACAGATGTCGCTGTACAAGAGACGCCCGCCGCTGCCGTCGTTGCCTCGTCTGCACAGACCATGCATGGACCACCCGGATGCCGTAAAGTGCTGGAAGTTGGTCGGGCAGCGGTCGGAGCCGAAGCCGAAGCGCCGCAGCCAGCAGACGCACGTCGACTGGTTCACACGTCGCGGTCAGATCAGAGCCGAAAATCGGCGCAACTAACACAAACCGTTGAGAATGTCCTCTTACTCTCCTACTACTACATAAGCTTCATAGAAATCTGTCCCAGCCCGCTGGTTCCCTCAAAGGAAAGTAGGTTGGTGGAGCAGCCCCCGCGCGCACCTGTAGATTCCTACGCTAGATTCGTTGTATTGTCTCCGTTCATTTGATGATTTTTGCCTTTCCGGTGATAGCAAGTTCCTTCACGGTCTGGTTCGGAACTCCAAGGATGATCCTAATTAGCACGACGCTGGCTGGATTTCCTGACTCTTAGTTTCTAACGATTCTTAAAGGGATTTTTTGACGACACAGTCGTTCTATCTCCGTAGTTACCTGTAAAATACCATCTACAGACCAGCTAGTAGCATCGTCGCACTTGGAGACAGCTCCATCCAGGAAATTCTGAGCTGGGACCTCGTCTGCTCCTGCTTCTTGAGGGTCGTGCACATACGGACCACCGGAGGAAAGCTGAGTCAGACCGTGCGTGCTGTATGAATTGTATGTGTTGCCCTTGGTCCTAGACTACTTGATGTACATACCCCGTAGACTCCCGCTAGAGATCCTAGTTCCAATTGTGGCGTTCAGCATTCGGTGAGCCGAGCGCCGCGCTCCGCTCGCTTCATGGAAGACCCCCCGTCCATCCATCGTTGCTTGGCATAATACAGCAGTTCCTGGTGAGCTTCACAACACAGCTGAACGTGCGTGACTCTGACTTTGTAATACCTACTTCTGCTTTCTGTTAGGCCTCCTAAGCCCAGCGGCAAGCGCTCTCCCACACCTCTCACCTCCGAAACCCTGAAGCCTCCGCGCCCCTACGAGGGGAATAGACCGCCAATGCCTCCTCGTCACCTACCTTCACACCAAGCATCACTCCTCGGTTCATCCAAGCTTACCTACTGTACATTTCCTGCCTTCTACCAGCATAACTACTCCGTTCTCGCGATGACTTATACCTTGTTACTCGTTGCATTTCAAATACCTCCCTGTTCGACGCCCCGCATTGACCAGCGAGAGCAAAGTATAATCAATGTCAGACCCTTGTCGTTCTTGTCACACTCCAATAAATGTTTACCACCGCAACGACGTCCACACAAACACTGGCTCAGAACAACACGAAAACCGGCCTTTAAATAGCATAGCTCCAGTTCAGGGAGTGAGTTCTACATACTGATTAGGTTCCGTACGAGAAAGTTACACTGGACCAATACTGTCACGTTTTCCGGAACGATAAGTGACTTACGGGTCACTAGTAAATGTTTACCACCACGAGGACACCAATACAAACACTCGGCTGCTGTAATCGCGGACCTACACCTCTAGACAGAATTTTCCTGGAACACTACACCTCCAGCTTCCAGAAGTACAGACCCGGCACAGGGCCTATCAGATTTCAAGGCTGTGAAGGCAGACATATGAGGTTTAGAATTTGAAGATTTCAGCTACAATCATGGTGGTAATATTTCGTGCTGCATAGGCCTCCTTAGCAAAACCCAACACATGTACCCCTGGGTCTCCACTCACATCAGAAAAGTTTCGAATTTCAAATGGAATGGGTATCACAGCAATCGTCTCTGCAGAGCATGATGCATCATTAAGATCACCCAGGGTAAGAGTGTCCACGCCAGTTTTAGGAATGGGTTAATCTGTGCGGTGTTGACACGTTTGCCAAGGGCACCCCTAACGATGCATGTGGTCCCAGATCTGTCAATGGGGAAACCTAGGAAGGTACTTGCTTTACATGGCTCAAAACTTGGTCAAAATTACACTAGTAAACCTATAAATTGATATATAGACAGAGTGGCTGAAAGATATTGGCGCACTCTTCAAAATTTACTTGTTGCTTCACTACGCCAAAGGCGTGTCATAACTTTAACGGAAAATAAATGGTAATGGTAAATATTTAATGGTACATTACAGAAGGTATTGAGGTGAAACTAAGCTAAGGAGGCAAAAAAGCGACAAGGCAGACAGTCCGTGATCAGGTACTTTAGGTAATAAGATTATAAGAAGGTTGTTACTTTAGGTTTAGGTAGTTTTGAAATAATCATTCAAATTGATATCTATCTGACGCTCAATTATACCGAGGCGGAACTTCGGTCAAGACTATGATCCTATAGAAGCAAAACAACCTTGATAGAAGCTTCCGGCAGGACTAGATCTTTGCTCATGGAGGAAGTCGACAATGACTTTCTTCGACCTCAGGTTTAAAGGTCGGGTTTGTTGAGAGCCGCGCCAGATTCTCCACTCATTACTTGCTCGGTCGCAGAAATACCTAACTGGATAAGGAAAGACGCATCGCAAACTCTTTCATTCTATCAAAAGGATCTTGAAAGTATCTTGAAGCGTCTGATACATATAAACTGCTGCCTCTGCTTCACTGTCGATTCCTTCAAGGGAACGACAGCACAGTACATTACAGTAAATTTACTATTACTTTCAAGAACATGTTTGAATGTTTGCTGCTCGAAAGATGTGTTTCGTACATCTGCACTACTACCGTACCAAACATGTTTGTGATGACAGAGCAATATTCCCGAACACTCAAGTAAACATTGCGCAATTTCTCTGCTACTCACAGGCTTGGTAAGTCTGACTATGCATTTCTCATTGTATTCTTTTATTTGGTGAGAAAATATGGGAGATTACAGCAAGAGAAAACGGTGGCAAGCATTCGGAGAGCAAAAGAATTTAAAGGTAGCACCTCGATTTCACGTTCCAGTGTCGACAGACACTCAACGCATCACAAATACTGAATGAACACAGTGAATCGTGGTTCACCTGGAGGAAACTTCAATTGCAATCAGGAACTTAGCTGCCTTAAGCTGTATAGTTATAGTTGTCGGAGTCCGGTCCGATTGGATAACGAAAGACACGTGTCGATCTTCCTTCTCCTTCTTCCGACGAGAATCAATACGTATCTTTTGTTATCTGACCTATATCTTTTGTTATCGGACTACGATGCACCATACAGCTTTGCAGCTTTAGCGATTATAACGACGAGCCAGTTTACGCGGGTTCCGTAACTTGCACAGCCACGTGCTACATCCGCGTGGCGGGACCCATGCACACCAATGGGTGCGCTGTGCGTTATTAACGTAACGAGTTAATGCATTAACGTGTAACGGCCATTTTTCCAGTAACGTGACGAATTAATTGATTAACGAAAATTGAGATTTCTGTATTGCACAGCCTTGGTGCACATAGACCTAGTTGAACTCGCATCTCGATCTCCTGGATTTTTTGTGTGTCACAATATTCCACCGTTGGGTATGAGTTCTACTCAGACAATGGAACGGGCTGACCGCGGTACCAGTATTTGGCGGACCGTAGGCAACTCCGCGGTCAGCCAAATAATTAAGCGCGGTCGGCCAGATATCGGTGCGCGGTCAGCCCGCGAAAGATCCGCGGTCAGCCCGTCGAAATGATGTCGTGGTGTGCTGATAACGGCAGTAATAGTTACTGATGATGTGTGGACGATATTTTTGCGATCAAATTCAACATTCGACGAGAAAAACTTCCTTAAACGTTGGAAATTGCGCAGTACGAACAATTTCGAAAAACAGAAAGACCAGCATTGCCAGAATTCATTCGTATTCTTCAGATTATGTGCTTAACCTTTCTCCTTTTGTAGCCGTTTACAAAGTGCACAATATCAATTGTTAAGTTCTCTTAATGAGAGCTTCACTCCAAAAATATCGGACGAGTTGCATCCACTCCCAAGTTGGGGTGGATTCCACTCTTCAGCAAAAAAAAAATGAATGCGCATATCTTTTTAGACGCTTCGACATCGTCAGGGAAGGACTGTCGTTTCGTATACATCCCAATTATCACTGTCACTATGTTCACAAATGTTGCATCGTACATTGTGCGGGTTCTACGGGCCGAATTTGGGCGACCCGGGACAAGACCGGCGGCCGCCAC
>KN729805.1:0-15726 GCA_000816745.1 Ancylostoma duodenale | reverse complement strand
TGAAGAAGAAGAAGAAGAAGAAGAATTATTTTCATGAAACTTGAGACCAAGAGTTATGAGCAAAAAAAGCTTTACCTGTTCGTTGCAATTGTCGTCAGCGTTTCGTGTGTGTTGTTTAGACTGTAGTTGCTGTAGTTACCTACCGTTATCAAGCGAACTATCCATCAGAGTATAGCACAAATGTTGTATAAATGATCATCGTGGGAAGCACTACCTGGTATGGGCCTTCAAATTCTTGCGCTGAGGAGAGCGAGCGAAACTGCATGCGCGCAAAATGAGTGACACTATAATACAATAGGAGTGGTACGAATGTACAAGATCGGTCTGCATATCATGCAGCTCCACCCAGTCCTACGCTTCTCTGCAAGAATTTGAGCGAACAATTTCCATGGAATGCCCTGAATAATTTTTAAAGATACACTATCAAGTTCCTCCTACTCCTCACCCAGTATGGCATCATTCTCTCCCTACTAGGGAGAATCCCTCGTACTCAATAAAAAACCAGTATTCTGTCTGAAGTTTACTGCTTCATCGTTCATCCGCGCACCAATTGCAACCTTCCCAGGTATAAATTAGCGCCACCCTATACCACAGATGGAAGACTTGTGTGGAAACTGCGCGAATCTACAAGCCACATGGAATAAAAGGAAGAAAGCCAGTGGTAGTCGGCATATGGACACTGCGAATATTTATGCTGTACCGGCAATTTAATACTCTTCTGGAGCTTTTCTTGCTGTGAGCAATTTTTCATTGGAGAATAACTAAAATAAAGGATGAGGATAAATTGGTTGGCGTTGATCAATTCCGCTTGTATGATGCGCCACACCTTCGATTTCATCTGAACATCGCAGAGGCACTGAATGCGTATGGGCCCTGTACAGTGACTTGCGGGGGGCATCCGATATAACATATTAGGGCTATATCCTCCCAGACTCCTCTGGTATCACAGACCCCGGTGGAATGGAAGGCTTGGTTGGCCTCGAGTGGGATCGAACCATCGATCGTGTGAGCGAACAGCGGGCCGCTTAGCACTGCTCCACGCGCATCCAGCAAGTAAAATAAGCCTCAGTATTATGCTCAGAACCCTAAAACAAATTTTCCGCCAGGGTTTGCCCAATAACAACTTGCAAACAGGGACAAGCATGACGACGGGAAAGAAACGACTCTAAATACGACCCCACTATTACCTCTTCCAATCCCCACCACTTCACGACCCCCTCTCCCCGCTCCCTCGTTTTCTCTGTAGAGAAATAAGCACATGGTTGTGGGAAGCGAAATCGAGCGATTGCACATGCAAGAATTCGCCTACAGGGCATTGTTGAAAAAAGAGGGTGATTTAGACCTTGTACTGATGCTGTTGTCTGACTCGATATCAGCAAATTCTTTTCTGCCTATTCAGGACAATCACCTCTATCTTATCCCAGAGTTTCTCTAGAACTCCATTTTTTGGGAAGCCCGATGGGAAATCCATGGGAAATCTGGCGAATTCCCCATCGATTTCCCATCTGAATTGCAGGCGAATGAACAAGTTTGGGAAATTTCCTCCTCTTTCCTCCTGAAACCAACAGAAGGAAAGTTTCCATGATATCTGCAAATGGTTTTTCAGTGACTTCCCAAACAGATCTACTCCATATTCACCATCTCTTCAAACTGTGAGGTTTTCACTTCTTCAACTCCCGTGAAAACAGTTTTTACCGAAATTTCACTACCTTCGTGTAATAGAGCTCCAAGCAGCGTTTCTCTGACCCATTATCGCGGCTCTGAATTTGCACCTGCCCGAGTAATTTAAATGGCAAATTTCTCTCTGGAAGCTCAAAAATTTGAAAATATTTCCATCGAGCTCCTAAAAACATGTGGCGCTCCAGAGAATTGAAACTTTGAGAAAGGATAGAGCTGATCTCTCTGTGAGTATATAGAAAAGCCTTTGCTGATCTCAAGTCAGACAACTTCAGCACGAGGTCTGAATCACCCTACTTTTCGACGAACTAGCGCGCCCTGCAGAGAAGCTCTCACATGTGCAATCGATCGATTTCGCTTCCCGTACTTCATTTCAAATGGTTGCACCCCCCCCCCCCCTACTCGACAGGTAATTCTGGAATGTTTGCAAGCTGTGCACCTGTGCAAAAATCTTTTGAAGGCGTCAGGAATCGAAACCGTGTGCGCGCAAATGAATGGAGAAACGTAATACTGCAGATCCACATTTCGCTCAGAGTTTCAGTTTGTTCGATAAGTGTGCAACATTAATATCCTCCAAGATAATGAGATAAAGCTTTTGTCACATTTCCAAAATTCCCAACTATGTACAGACCGATCTTTTTCTTTGTTTGTCAATTTTTCTCTTCCCAGCTGTTTGTCAGTTACAGTTGCCCACATAGGAAGTTGTCCTCCTTCATTTGTCATTGACATCATTGATGGTACAGACCAGGTTTCGACCAGGTGAGGCTCTGCAGTGTGGTTCACAAATGATGCAAACCACACTACGTGTGTTTACGTAGTGTGATATCAATGGTATAACCGCTTACCACTTCCTTAGGGTCAGAGTGCTTTTCACGTCACAAACACCATTATAAAGCATTAGGTTGTCGGAAAAGTTTCCTGCCACTTAGTTTAGTATCTTGTATCTTCTCTTAAGATTGATTTGATCTTTCCATTTTGTGTGTATATAAAGGTTGGTCAATAGTCTACTTACATCTAACTTGACTTCGCATTTCGTTACGGTCATGGCTGAAAAAATTGTCCTTGACTCCAAACAAGTTCGACTGCTTCTGCTTTACGAATTCAGAAAACGTAGCAACGCAAGCGATGCAACGAAGAAGATATGAAATGCAAAAGGCGCTTGGACTGTCTCTTACGATACGGCAAATGTTTGTTTCCGCAAGTTCAAAAACGGCGACATCGACTTCGGTGACAAACGAAGGTCTGGTAGGCCGATCGAAGTGGATGACGAGCACCTTCTGGAGCTGGTTGAAGAGAATCTGCGGCGTGACACCCGTGAGCTGGCAGAGGAACCCCAGTGCCATCACTACACTATAGCTGCCCATATGCATCGCCTCAGAAAGGCATGGAAGTTCGGCGTATGGATACCTCATGATCTGAGTAGGCATCGGCTTCACGTGTGGAGGGATGCATGGATCAACTTTCTAACATTTCGACGAACTTTCGCCCGGCTCGACAACCTGGTCAGCGGAAGCGCCAGTGGCTCGGACGTGGGGATCCTGCGATTCCAAGACCAAAAACAGAACTCCACCCCCAGAAGGCAATGCTTAGCGTTTGGTGGAATTCGAATGGGATTATTCATTGGGAACCCGTACCACCGAATTCCATTTTTACAGCCGAACTCTACTGCAGACAATTGGGTAGCGTCGCTGCGGCTCTACGTGGAAAGCAGGACAAAGTTTACTTTCCCCACTACAAGGCCACACGTTGGGAAGGGGACCCAGCAAAAGCTTCAAAGCATGGGGTGGCATGTCCTTCCACACCCATCGTACTCATCAGATCTGATGCCAACAGATTACCATCTGCTCCTGTCGCAGTTCAATCAAAAGAAAGGGAAAAAATTCGACAATATGGACCAACTCAAAAAATGACTCACAGAGTTTTAGTGCTCAAAACCCCAAAATTTCTCTACAAGCGGGATCCGAAAATTACCTGATAAATGGCAACTTAGTATTCCAAAGTAGAAGTGGACACTGTTTGACGACGATTGCTGATGTTATTGTTAATTGAATCTTTACAATATCTTTAAAATACAATTGTTCGTTTTGAAAATGGAGTTTACATGTGCACAACACAGGATCATTAACCCAACCATCAAGCCTATAACCCAACAATTCGCCTCTCTCCTCTTTCAATGATGCTTCTGTCGAATTATGTTTCACTTCCACCTACATGAAATGGAGCAGAAGGTAGACAATGTTTATTGAATACCAAAAATGTTGCGACAGTACTACAGATGATTTTTCTGCACAGATTGATCGAACTTTACGCATTGTTGATTGGAACTGGAAACAAAACTATTTTCTGTGATTTCAAGGCAGAAAGAAAGCAAAAACCTCGGGTGAACGTACCACGACGATAGCGCAGAGTGACATTCAACGGTATAGTTATCCCGGAGTATGTAATTATGGGAACGAGGGTTAAATTCGATTTTAGAGTCTTCACTTTTTTGTCGTCTTTAGAACAGAACCTTAAGAGAAATACATAGTTGAAATCCGAACAAGGAGCTTCTTTCAATCACAGTATCAACCTGTCAAAACTCGTGAGGGAAGAATAGCTCAGGAGTGTGGCCATTCTAGGAAATGTTATGGAGCCCCGTGCAGCTTGCGAGGCTAATCCCAAATCCTCTTCCAAAATCAGACAATCTGCCTTTTGTGATGAGCTACTCCCATTTTTGTTGTTGTAAAAAGACTTCCTTCATTTGCTTATCTAGTTGTGACAAGCTCCTATATTTGACCAAAGTGTGCTATTATTCGACATGATTCGAAGAGCCTGTGAGTGTATCTCGTAAGAAAGAGAGACGTATCTTTGCGCTACGTTCAACACTCACCGAGCTTGTACATGGGCACCAAAAATAGGGGTAGCTCTTCACAGACATCACATTGTCGGGTTTGAAATCAGCGTCGTATGCTGCATAAGGCAATATACAACTTTCTATGAACAGCAAAACTGACCGAGTATTCTTCCCTTGTCAATTCTTATTCTACCCTTCTATGACATATTGAAAGGGGGCAGCACCCGCACGAGCAATATAGTGTTTGATTAGAGCTTTGTCAAAGTTAAGTTCAGGAGATAAATTATCGTGTTCAATGTTGCCCTGGATATCATCAGGTATAAGGTCGCGTACCTGTAACCAGTAAGCCTTTGGTCATCCTGTGTCTTGATCTCTACTCCTGCATAAGCGCATGCGTATACATTCAATCCGTCAGAAATGCTATGGATTTTAACTTCAATTTTTGTACCTGGTGCGGCCTGAATTTTTAATGCTTATGCCTACATTCACATGCGCGTATTGCCTCACGTTATTAGACATTCGCTTTCCTCTTTAACGAACCCGGATCCAGCTTGTGCACGTGACGTATCTGCTGCTATTATAAGGGCTTTGAATCGACTCCTCCATCTTTTGCCATTTATCACTTGCGGTCACATACTGCCCACATTTACCAGGCTAGAAGTGATCTATTGCGTTAAACTGAACGGTAGAGGTGTCGTCATTGCAGTACCTTATCTCCACAGGCTCGCCCTCCGTAGCCACTCGGGCAGACGCAAGTACTGCAGTTCTTCGGGTTAGGAAAACCCTGGTACTCGCATTGTACAGCTCTCTCATCAGAGCGACACTTTTCTGAGCAAAACAAAAATCGTTAGTTTACGAGAAGTTATCGGAACTAAATATTGCTGTTGCTACACTGCTTTACTGCAAAATGAGGTCTTTTATGTTAGCTTGAGAAGGGATGAGAGGGATCCTTTCTCTTCCAAACTTCCCAATTTTGGAAATAGTAGGTGAACAATCATTCGAAAGAGAGCATTTCACCGCGTTTCGGGTAAACATTACGCCAAAATGGTTGATTCATTGCAGAACCAAGGTCTCGCAGCACACAACAAAATTTGGATGAGACACTATCTCTTCCCACAGTGTAGCGAATCCTTCGAAGTGGTGGGGAAAGCATACTTTCGCTTTAGAAACGAATAAAAGAATCAGAAACTTCATAGAATAAGATAGACAGTAAGATCTGGATTGAGCACTTCAATTCTCGTCTTGATAACTAGTTTTTTTTTGCGCATTCTGTCATGTCCCTGTGATAGGACCACTACGAGAAGCGGCCTATCACAGGAGCATAACCCACCTTGTTTTGCCTCATCACGACTCACACCCTTCTCAAAATAAGCGAAAGTGATCACAGGGTTCCGCACAATTTCACCTTGTTGACACATGGGCGAGATCATTTCTAATAAAAACATACAGTACAGCACTTTCTACATAGTCGTCGGATAGAACCGCTTTTTCCTGTACTAAAATATTGATCTCCGTGTTCGATGATTCCTCCTATACAACGCATCTTAAAGATGTCTCCCACTATCATACCTTCGCAATTATGGCGTTTGTTGACTTCCAGCAGATCGGCGAACGAAATCGCTTGCGAACCAATAGTTCTTTTGTGATTTTTGTCGTTTGGAATCATTGAAGGATTTGTATCATTAGCGCCACTGCAATAATGATTGAGCTTGCCAGTTTGAGAAGTTTTTATAGAATCCTTACTAATGCATAATGCTCCCATAATCATAAAGGATTCCTCTGTAGTCGGTGGTGTTTCCAGCCTTCTTCTCATATTGCGCTCTAAACGTCTGTAATGTCAACTCGTTACGTCTACAAACTAGTAACACCCTTAAAATCCACGGGATTACCTTATTATATGCATCTACTCGTTCTTGTGATAAATTTTTAATAGTATTTCCATATAGTCTTTCGAACTCCATCTGAAGCCTTTGTTTTTATTTTGTATTATTTTATTTTTATTTTGTATGAAGGCAAAGCAGACAGGTTTGTTTGTTTCACAATTGGATTCTCACCTCAACATTGGTCCAATTGACAGTCAGGTATTGGTCGCGATCGGGTCTACTGTGGGTGTGTTCGAGCCCTAGTGCATGCCCAACTTCGTGAGCAACACCGGTGAAGTCACCGCAACCAATGTTCAACCACTGCTCCTGTCCTGGCTTGCCACTGTGTGAACAATACGGACCCGTGTTTTCCACAAGTATCGCGCTCTTCTCTGCAAGTTCTCATGCAACACTACCGAAGGAAATCCTACCTTGCCCACAAATTCCAAACTGCACAAACGCTAACCATATTTGACTTTCTTGAAACCTATGCATGTGTAGTCCTTCCAAGCTTTGATTGCTTCTTCGAACAAGTGTTTCAGGTCACGATCTAAATAATCGTGCTTAAAAATGCTGGCCAACCTCCGCCAACTCTCTTTGCGCCCACCGATTCCGTTGTCATAGTAGTAGTATATCACTTTTGAGTTGACCCTTCCCTCCTTTTTCTGCTTTTGAAGCTTAGGAACAACTAGTCGACTTCCTAGTTCCTGAAACTGGTATTTCCAGTCTCACCTTCTAGCAGTTGGATGTTTTAGTTGTTCTGAAGGCAAAAGATAATAAAGAGAACTCGACATTATTTGCATGTCTTTTGCGAGTTTTCAACTCGCTCTGATAGTATAATACTATGCTTACAGTATTGCCGCCGACTGCAGCTCTGCTCATGCAGATAGCAAGTAGGATAGCAAACGGTTTAACTTCCATCGTGCTCTGAAAGAAGATATACAGGGTGGGCCAAAATTATAGGTACCAGATAAATTTAGCCTGCTGAACGAAAAAGCAATAATATCGGGGAGGTCTGTGAGAGGGAATGTTAAGTACTATTACAGCAACAATAATCTACATTTGATTTCAAATGTTACTCTATCAATGTCGATATAAGGCCTTCAGACTTGCCAAAGTAGTTATCACTATCGTTCTCAAGTTTTCATGAAAAGCACCCCCACGCCAACCAAGGCCAATATGTGGTTCCTAGCATGTATTTGATCTAGGAATCATCCAGGTAAAGTAATCCGTTGAGAAGAGGTTAAAGGAGTTGATAGGCCTTCGAATAAAGTTGACGAATTGAAAAAGTTTTGTTAGCACCATTCACGAAGCTGCTTGGGGGCTCCACAACAGGGTAATACTAGTTCTCGATTAAAAACTCCCTCTTTAATTGTGTCCACACAGTCGTCCTCACTGATGGCTGGATAATGTTGGTTTCACGAGAGATTTTATGAAAACGGCTTATCGACATGCATCGGCCACACCCAGATTCTTCGCTATTTTGGCGTAAATCTTTGAGGAGCGGCATCTTCTGCGGATGAAAGTAGTGCGTCCTGTTACCCGGGCTTTAATACATTGTATCACACTGTAGATAAATATCTTGCTCATTTTTAAAGGGCTTCAACTCATGCGTGTCTAAATGCCGTTGCTGTGTTAAGTAGTAGTGACAAAGTAATGGGTCTATAATTGGACAATGGTTGAACCAACAGATGGAATGAAGTGAACATGAAGTCGAAGATTCGGACTATAGGAAACACGTAAGGAATCTCGGAAAGACCGTGAAGCTTGCCAATACTTGAGCAAACTCACAGCGCGCGGGCAGTACCCATAATTTTGGCCCACCCTGTAGATATGTGGGCGGTGTCACGCAGCATTTCTTCACAACAGCAATAAATAACTGAGTTTGTTGAAATGGATTCGAGAGCAGCTTTCATCGGACTTTTAATCGTACATTTATAGGATGTGCTACCTCATTACTATCGGATTAGTATCATTAAAAGTGTTCATTCAATCGAAGAAAAGAATAGATACCATCAATGATGAAGTGTGAACATAAATAGTGATGTACAACGCTTTCGAAAAAAAAATAGTGCTTCGGTATGGAACGTTCATCCGTGAATTTTCGCTAGTATGTTGAAACTGGTAGAGAAAATCAATTCTACCTATTTTCTGTGGATTTGTCACCATGAAAGAGATGGCGCACCATACAATGATTTCATGAATAACACCGCTGATGAATGCAAGTTCTATTTCGGCTTGGCCATTTTGACGGCACACCAACCAATTTGTAAGAACGAAGTCTACAATATGATTTCAACATCGCTCTTCAAACAGCGAGTGTGTAGATTCGAAATAACTTGCGGCTACGAATCAGTCGGCAAGACTACGGGTAAACTTCCGCTTAACCGGCCCCAGGCCTCAGTAGAAGCTTTTTCTGGATGCAGAATTAAGATCAAACCTTCTGTGAAAACTCAGGATTTTACCAAGTCCTTTGTGAGTGTGAGCACACAACCAACACTGTCCACGGTCAGTGTAGCACTCGCCATGGTGGCTGCAAAACTGAACACCTGGAATCACGCTAGATTTGTGTGAGAATAGAGCAAACATCGGTCAAAGCATAGAATGACGAGCAGGTAAAAGTGAAGTGAAACAATCCACAGAAAAAAAAACCATAACCGTCACTGCACGGTCGGTGGTAGAAGCCGTGTCACGCTGCCGATAAATCACACTTCGTGTCGGTAAATCCGTTTCAAATCTGAGTGGAAGGCCTTGGAAACACTCATCATATATTGGAATCCTTTCTGTGCACGACGTGTGCACACAGAAATTTTTAGAATTCTGAATGAAAGTCATATTCGTGGCGAAATCCAAGAACAGACTGATCAACCCTGACGGTTGTATCTCGTCATTTACTCCGGTAAATTGGGGGTTCGTTCTTTTTCATGGTGATCTGTCTACTTTACAAACAAGAAAACCGACACTTGATGAACCTTGGTATAATCATCACCTGATTAGTCACCATTTCACCTTCTCTTTCGCATTCTGGTTCCATCCTTCCCTTCGGCTTCGCTCCAGTTGTATTTTCATTCATTTCTGCATTCTCAGACATTCGGGAGTTTGGAGCGCCGGCCCACACCGTTTCTAGCGCATGACACCTGCGGCACAAATGCAAAAGTGGGCGGAGTTGGCGCGCCTATTCCGCCGCTAGTTGCACCTTATCCTGCATTTGACCTGCCGTGATCTTGCTAGGGAATGGCAGGATTAAGGAAGATCATGTTCTATTGCAAACGGTGACTACAAAAATAGTACAAAAATGAGTTCGTCGAGCACGTATGTGCTCCCTGCGCCAGCGCGTGACGGGCCGGACACCTGCGACGAGGCGGATTTTCCCGTCCGCGCCGCGTCGCACGCGACCGCATGCTACGCATCTTGTCTACCCAAACAGTACACTGGGCCGCAGTTTCAAAAGGGCCTCAGTCGTCCAGACAAGTCCAGCAGAACTCGTCTAGTCTCCGCCACAGCGGAGACTAGACCATGTTTTCACAGCGTTCTGCCGGCTCATTACACTTCGTTTGCCACGTCGCAATGGAGACAAAAAAAAACAGGGTGCAGGAGTACCTGCATAGACCCCGCCTCATGCGCGCTCATAGCAGGTTTTCCTGCTCCATCCGCACCTTCAGCAAATATCCCTGCTCCACTCGCGACTAACTGCCGGAAGCCTGCATCGGCTAAAAGTGGGAGGGTTCACTGGCGCTCCGAATCCGGAATGTTTTTTTTGTACTTAGGAATAGCGGATGACCTCCGTTTTAATATTTTTTCAACTGAACATTGGAGGTTGATTGTCACCTTCCACTTGGAGAAGTTCTTGTAATTGTAATGTCGGGTTCATTTCCACATCCTTTCTAGGAATGACCGGCATCTATATATAAAACATGGAAACCCTTACGACACTTCCTTTAAAAAATCCGGACGGCGCGCGATTATTGGTCCGGATATCGATTTATCTGTCGATTTTATCGATTTTCCTCAGTTTATCTGCAATCCGAATCGAAATGGACATACTGGGGTAATCCACCACGCTGATCACGGATCTGAAGGCCACTTTGCACCGAGTGGTTGTTGATTTATTAATTTTATTAATTTTTCGCAAGTTGTGTTACAGACGTGACGCAACCGTGCCAACAGAGGTTTTTCACCAACCAATTTCCTGCGGAACCCGACTATTCAAATATAAAATAGGGTGTTCTGAACAAGATGATTTTGTATAAGTGCCGAAGCGTTTTTGATGCTACAAGTGCGCGCACAAGATTATCCTTCCCTCTTCGTCATGCGATGACGCGATAGTCACGAGATCAGATGCCCAGTTGCTGCCATCCTCCTTCGATCGCTGCTCAGGCTTTCGTCCCCTTAGCAACTACTGCTGAAGGATGGCAGCAGTTGGTGGGACGGCGTGGTGGGACGATTTTCACTGGTGTTGTCTGGCATGCTGAACATGAATGAAGGCTTGAGTACAGTGGAGCCCTGGAAATACATTGACAAAATCAGTGAATCAATACCTGTGCGCGAAAAGTTGTTTAGTTACGCCAATTACTTGGGCCTTAAAGGCAGCACATGTATATGAGCTATCGCAGCTTTTCATATCTAATATTTTGAGTTTCAAATCTACATTTCAACCGGTATGACAGATCACTTTCACATCAAGCAACTAGTTGACAAAAATAATTGACAATAGCAAATGTTGAAGCGCAGACGGTGTGCGAATGACGGGATGATGGATACAGTCTGCAATGATGGAAGCGAGAGGCTTAGGCAGCGTTTTCAATGTTTCGCGGCTGGACCCGCGCCCTCCCTCAAAAACCACCCCGATATTATAGCTTCTACTTTTAGGAAATAAAATTTATCTGGTACCCATAATTTTGGCCCAGCCTGTAGATGCGTGATTACGACTATGCAAGCAAGGCTGGGATCACGAGAACAATGGAATACCGACGGTGACGTGGTGGCCAAAGAAGTAGTATATACACAATTCATAAGCAAGATTTTGTACTTGAGTTCAGTTTTGCTTATCTGTTAAATTTCTAAGCATTTTGCATGTGTAAAGCTTTTCTACCTACCTCATGTGGCTGCCCCACCCCACTTTCTAGCGTCCCGAAGGGGCGCTAGTCTCCACATATGTATGTTAATGTTTATTGCGAATATCGGTAAGAAAGAAATCATTGAAAACAACAATAACTTCAAAAAGTGTATGCATGCAGGTATGTTTGGCGAAATAATCCTTTCCAGAAGATTATGAATATGATCTTTATAGTTATCTGAATGAACAACTACACATATATATGTACGAATGTATGTAGATATGTAATCGGTGTGGCTCTCTATCAGCGCCCTGTGATGAAAGCTATTGAATGCATTATGACAAATTGGAAAATTGTCGGATTTTCCGTTGCACATCAGGTCTTCATCATTACTAGATCTACCTCATCAAAAATGTTTACCCATTGGAGACTAATGACATCAAAACCACTAATGATGTGTTGGCGCGACACCTCGGATACATTGCATCAAAACCGGTACACTTCATCGGTGAATCTCTCCTATTTGGGATGTAGGTGTACGCTTATCCAACATGGATCAATGTGGATCCAGCAAAATGAGTTGCACTGCATTTGTCCCCCATGAACTTTTTACCGTTAAAATAAAGACATTTGCGCATACGTCTCAGTGGCAAAATTTGCCAGAACAGTGCCAATAGTTTATACCTGTTAGGTCGAGGAAAAATAGTGGAAAATGGCACCTATATCCCTTTTCTTCTATGCCTTTCACTAAAGCGTCTTTCCGGTGAATTCATCTGCACTTTTTCGTATTCGCAAACATCTCTTCAACGCATGTATAAGACTTTTTTTTTACTCTCGTGAGAACTGTAAGCTACGGGTGGACTTAGAGAGGCATGCCTGTCCAAAAATGGTCCGATTCAACAAACTATCGCTGCCTTTGGAAGCATTTGAGAAATAGGGAAAGGTGCCGCTCAGAGAGTGCTAATTCGACAGAAGAAGAATATAGATTACCGCAGTCCCAGAAATGCTAGTTTGAGCTAGGGATTTTCATCGAAATGTGGTAAAATCAACTTGTAACATGGGTGGAATAAAGCAGAATCTGGTCTTCTTGTCGGTTTTCTCTAACTTCTCTCATCAGTTTCCGTAGCTGACCTGCTTACATGGTAAACATGTCTGTCCTCCTCTCAGGCGAAACATGAACCACAGTTCTCGGTCAGGCTGATGGAAGGAGTTGCTCAAGGTGTCTCAACATAAGAGTTCATACTTCCAGTTTCAGGAAAAATAGAGCGGTGGTGTGCTGCAGAACATCTAGAAGCAGATTCCTAAAATGCGTCGCTGATTATACCTACCTTAGTGCCTGTCTCAATGGCGCAGAGTTGCAGTTGAAAGCATATATACACAGCAAATACAACATTGACAGAATTATTGCTGGAAGAGCAATTTCGACCTCGATGCGAAAATAGTAAACACAAAAAATAAAGGAAATTCAGAAAACCTTCGATACGAAACGTTGCCAACATTAAATACGCCTTCCCACTTTTTTTGGAAATCAATAACGCCTTAGAAATGCAAAAAATATGTCCAAAAACTCGGTAGCGGCTGAGAAAGGTTGCTGAAACGAGTGTAGGGAACAGCTAGGAATGAAATTGACATTTCTTAATAAATTGCTCTCCACTGTTTATTCATCAATGAATCATGTAAATACCATGAAATGGCCGCAAAAGCCTGTCTCGGATCTGTCGCATTATCGATCGATGATCTGAATGCCTCAGGGAAAAGACAGGCGGCATTGGGCCGCCTTGCCCAGGATACTGATAATTGGGTGCAACGAATTTTCGAAAAATTAAAAAAACCTCCTTGGAAAAAAATTATTTCTGTGTTTTGGAGAAATAGCTGAACCAAATCGATTGCCTAATTTTCAGCAAATTTTACCGACGCTGAAGGACGTAATTCTCGAATAGTGAAGTAGGAAAATTGCGCGCGAAGGCATGTTCAACCAGATATAACTGCTAAATTCTGTCACCTCAGTGGATGCTACGTATCTTCCCAAATGAGCACAAAAAGTACTAATGACGCACCATAGCAGAAGCTCCATCAATTACTTGATAAGGTAAAATTCAATTGTTGAATTTCGAAGAGATGCAATTTTAAGTCAGAAACGGTTTCTATGCTACAACTTCCTAATTTACGAAGAAGGTTGCTTGAATCTTGTTCGATGATAAAACGCTGCTCAGTCTATGTCAATTCGCTAAAGAACCTGGATGTCAGCGATCCACCATCTTCTCACTGCTGTCTATTTGAAAATTTTGAGAAACTATGTTTTCAGAGTGGGAATAAAGTTTTCCAATCAATTTCATACGAACATGTTTGTCGGGAGTCGTTTTACGCATATGCTGTATGTAGAAGACAAGAAATTAGTTTTTTAATTAGTTGTAGCGATTTGAGTATGTGCGTTCAGCGATTGACCTCTAATTAGTGAACGGGGCCAGGGTAATTAGTGAATTCGTAAATCACTGCTGACAGCCGCGACGGGTGAAAACCAGTTGCCCCACAGATCGGTGAAGCAAATACTGCTCTACATGAATGTGCACGAGTTTTTCGAAAAAGTCTGTTCTGGAGTCAGTTATTAAGAAATTCTTCAAATCCCGCAAAATTTTTCTGATTCTACGGTTGTGACTGTATATCGATAGCAAATCATGACGAGCGTTTGCGAATGTGTCTGCATGCTTTCCTATAGTAGGATAGTATTGAACACACTTTGACCTTAAGTGCTCACAAAATCTTGCAATTTCGTCGAATCTCGAAACAAAGAGGCTCGGAACTGTGTCCTATGAACTCCGAGATCTCGCTGCACCACCTGTTCGGCTGCAAAAATGAAGCACTTCACCTAACCATTCTTGGGTTCGATGGATTTATTCGATTCTCGAGCAATCAAAAATTCGCATCCGGGGTAATACTTCTGTTCACTTTGTGAAGGCAAATCTTACATGTATTAGGTTATTGCAAAATCAATGTCGGATTTTCGATCCACAAATTTTATGCCATTAAATTGCTCTCAATAAAATACATATGCACACTACATTGTTCGCACGAACGAACGAGGTTTTCAAAAATTGTTATGATCTTTTGTCTTCGGGCTTTTCAAAAATGTAAGATCACCGTGCCATTAACCCACTGACGACCGCGCTCATTCTCACGTGTCTGGCGCGTGGGACCAGCGCCACCTTCAAGACCGCGGTGCCCGCGCAGTTCCGCACTGTTACGGGAAGAGAACTGGGACCACGATAGATCTTTTTTAAGAAAAATTGTAATCTAGTTCTGGAAGATTACTACTACCATCGGACTGAAATGGGGAGCGATCTGAATCAGGAATGTGCGTAATCACAATTCACGATTTACGAATTACGATTTACGGCCATTTTTGGTGATTTTTTTACGATTTACGACTTACGAAAAATGAGTTAAATTTCGTAACAAAATCGTAAATAACTACAAGAATCAAATCTCGTCTTGGCGCCAGCGTGTCTGACGGTGCAAATATGTATGATTCGTCTGTGTTTGCATTTTGCGGCAATACTAAGAATGAAGTCGCGTAGTTTTGCTTGCAGTTTGCACTACTTGAAGAAGGCGACTCATATCAATTTCATTACCGAGTCTGTACACAAGATCTTCCCGAACAGTGGGATCGAAAGTTCTAATGAACTACCACAAGAACATCAATAGCCGCAGTTCTAGCTTTCTTCTCCTGACTGTTCTAAGCTTTTGCAGGTGGAACGAGCTGTCCGCAAGACCACTCTTGTTCGCCAAAAAGTTTTGCGTTGTTTTTCTGACTTCAACTTCAGTGTGATGTCGTGCGCGGGAAGGTTCTTCCTGATCGAGCTCTCTTGAACCAATTAGTAATGGCCGTAAACAATTTGATAAAGTACAAGAAATATTTTTTACTGAGATGCACTACACATTTGACTTTATCTGATCCTCGTAGAGGTGTTGAAATTGCATGCGCCCTATACAGTGACTTGCTGGGAGCACTGGATACCGAGTCAGCGCTTCATCCTTCCAGACTCCTTTGGTACCAATTTACGTACCCCACAGATGTGAATGGCTCGGTTCTCACGGAACACATAGAACCAGCGACCACGTTCACTTCAGAAATCAGAAACACTGATCAGTATAAAGAGGATTTACTCTGCAGCGATAAGTAATACTCCTTGAACTAGATAGCCCGCTTGAAATATCGAGAAAAAAGTTGTCCATTCATGAAGCAATCACTTTAAGGATAAGATTGCGATGTTTACGTAGATGAATTCTGCATTAGGTA
>KN729800.1:0-15733 GCA_000816745.1 Ancylostoma duodenale | reverse complement strand
GTGATTTGTTGATATGTGCAAGTAAAACATTTAATTTTGCATACTTTTTTACGTGCGTCTCTTGAGTTGTGTACTCATAGTTATCCGAATCTGAGTTTTTTTTTTTCATGGTTCGTGTTTCTACTTTATTTTTGTTCCCGTTCCTCTTTTTGTGTAGACTATTATCTAGTTCCAGAGATGATCATTCAAAATGGGCAACTGTATTAGTGAGGACGCTCACAGAGGTCATAAGGATTTTCTGAAAAATGTCAAATGTGATCCAGAGAAACAGGTCACCTCTTTCCGAGTCTACCTACATAGGCGGAACAAGTTCATTCATGGTATGTTTTTTTTTTAGGCAATTCTCAAAGGTCTTTCTTCAAAATGAATTTTATGAGAATTCTTCTTATCTATTCTTGTTCTCCTTTGTAGTACAGCGCTCATCCAGTATATTACTTCAATTATTACTTTAATCACAGCGTTTACAGCGACAACCTATAATTACTTGTATTTTGCTCTCTTTTGCTCAAATGCTGACATACGTGTGCAAAGATATAATTACTGTTGAGATGATAGAGAGTATATCTCGGCAAAGTGTATATTTTCCGAGCTCTGTCTGGGTATCTGTGGATTAATCCAACGTGTACTTCTCAGGAGCTAAGTATTTATTTGTGTTCTGGATGTAGTCACTTTGTTCTAGGATTTGTTATTTTCCTCCTAATTCTTTTACTTGTGCCAGTGCTGCGTTGTGTTTTTGTTGCTCTTCCAAACTCAGCATGTCGGTTGAGAAATTTGAAAGTAAAATTAAATAATTTGGCTTATTATATAGCATTTTATCTCTAAATTTCTTATACTTCTATTTATCTCTTTTCTTTAGCATGGTTACGGATCTCTGCCGATGATGTAACCTTAGAACGCTCTAAAACAGATGTAGTTGTTTGGCCACTGCAGTATCTTCGTCGCTACGGCTACACGTCGGCTGGTATGTCAAATAATATGTGTAAAAATGAATATTTAATCAAAAAGGAAAAGAAATTAATTTACGCAATTTTTGCCAGACTATTATTGTCATTCCAACTTGCAGGCGTCTTCTTCTTCGAGAGTGGTCGACGTTGCCCCACCGGAGAAGGTTTACATACATTCCAAAGTCAAAATGCGGATGCAATTTTTCAGGTAAGGAACGATGCTGTGATTATTATTTTGCTAATACTGGTCTGTGGAGAAAGCCGTTATTTTCTCCATATTTCTTGTTCTCTTCGTTTTGATTTTGTTCATATGTATGTTCTCACCTCATTCACTTTTTAAGGTTTTTTTTTGGAAAGAAGATCTCAAGTGAATGCTTTTTTCAGCTTGTACAATCACGGATACAAGACAATGCTAATACACATCATGCCGAAACGATGAGGCGCAATGAAAGAGCTCGAAGCACAGGCCCAACTATGGGTACTGGCCTGTCATTGCGATGTATTAATCCTATTCAACGATATGGAAGCGAAGGTTGGCATGAAACTTCTTCTCATGTGATCTATCTTCCATTTTTTAACTTTCTGTTTCCTACACTTTTCTACCACGTTTTAGATTGATTTCTTGCATGTTTCCTCATTTCACGCATTTTTCATCTTTGATTTTGCCTTCACCTCGTGTGTTATTTCCGTGGCAATCGATCTTTCTCATAATTTGCCCATGATTTTCTGCTTTATTTTTTCTTGTCTTTCACGAAATCGGATAATTTCCTTTTCTGATTTCGCCAGTGCTCAGCCTCACCAGCTGCTTATTCTGAGAAAGAAGTTTTTGCGCCTCTTTCCTCGCCAACTAACCCCAGTTTTGTCAGTTTCCTTTCTGCTCAGGTGCTGGTGTAGGGTCCGAATACCTCGCTCAGCCGGCTGGCTACAATTCCTACCATCGTGGATCGGCGCAGCGACTTCGCAACATAGTTATTCCGCCTCCACCCCGGCCAAGGTCTGTCTTAAATACTGTGCAAATAAGATTTTTTCTGGAATTTCGGTCTGATTTTACTGATTTTGTAGAAGTGTTGGTGAAGCTGATCCTTCATGTTTGCCTCCTGACAGTTTTCATCCACATCGTCATAATACGTTCGTAGATCAGCGCATAGTCGGAAATATTGTGTACGTGGCCTTCCTTCTACTTTTGGGGGTTCACTCATGTAATTGAATAGTTATTTTCGATTTTAAGTTCTGAAAGCACAAATCCATCTGCTATGGATGATATTGGGTCGGGCCGTAGAAGTTCAGCAACAAGTCAGCAGTCTTCACCAGGAGTATTCTCGGTACCCTATGTGAATATCTCTCCACAGGAGGTGTTCAATGACGGTAAGTCACTGGAGCCATTTTTTCGTTAGTAGTAAATCCGTGTTGACTGTTTCAGCACCTATGAGAGCTCGTGGAGTCTCGTCATCCAGCAGCCAGTGCAGTTTACCAACCACTCCCACACGTACGGTTTTCCCGCTGAGATGGTAAGGGTAAAACTGATAATTCATCAGTCCTTTCTTCTGTGATAGTTGGAAATACGGAGCAGAAATATCACAGTATCTTTTGGACTGTCTTTTCAGGGATACCGGAGCAGGCTCAACGAATGTACTTTGTTATACCAAACCAATCTCACCACCCCCTGTGTTTGGCAGCAATGACAACACGTTAACTGTTGATAATTTTGCACCAGCTGGCCGGTATGTGAATGTTACAGAGGTGAGGCTTTGCATAAATTTTGTAGCTTAGTCGTGGGATGTTACATAAGTGTACTTTTGTTACCAAACTTTCTGTTCAAGGCAGGAGGTAGACCATTGCTGGATCGTGAAGAGACTAGCTCGCCACGCCCGCTCAACTACGCGGAAGTAGGAGTTGGAACGGAACCTGAGCGAGTTCCCAGCAGGTAGCTTTGATTCCTTTACATTATAGCTCCAGAAAGCACGCATCTTGGTTTTGTTTATAGCTCCTAAACAAACCTAAGGCTTTGAAAGTTAAGGTGCTCCTCGGTCGGTCAACGTGCCGATGTTGAGAACGGTGCTGTGAACTACACGTTGATAGACGCTGAGAAGACTAGGGCACTGCAAGCCGCCAATGGAGAACGGCGAAGAAACCCTACGGGGCACTGATGACTATATGCAACGTAAAAATCTCATTCTTAATTTCTTTCAGTTTTCTTTTTGTAATTCTGCTAACTTTAAACTGTGAACTAGAAGCAATTTTTGAGTGTTGCACCTGGCGTTTTGCCGTGGTTTGTTGAGTTTACATCTATTGCTCAATAGTGACGCCTTATTTAAACTTGGCTGCTCCCTATGATCACTCTATGCTGCTTCTTCGTTTCTGTTATATTTCGCATTGCTATTTTGTTTGCATGTGCTATCGAAGTGTTTCATGTTGGTGTCCAATCACCAAGTTTTTTTTTCTAGCCTTGGTTTCTTTGGATGCTGCTCTACCTGCGAACATCTGTGGAGTGGTCCATCACTTACTCTAACGTTCTTACCGGAAGGTTTTTGATGTGATGTCCATAATCGAGGGTGCCTATTGTGCGAAATGGAGACGCTACGATGAAAAAGGTGCTGTTAATGCGAGAAAGCGCGAAACAGTTGCTAGAAGAGGTTTTAGAGGGCATCGCCTGGTGTTCAAACGTCTTCGCTTCGACAATCTGTGGGTAATGGTTATTTTTACGTAGAAGGCGTGCTTTGACGAAATCAACCTTCGATACAGGTTCATTTTACATGAATGACTTCAAGATGTTCGCAAGTACATAGTCAACCAAGTATTGTGTGAGATAGTCAACTTCAAACTCGTCCAACTCTTGGTACCTCTCGTTATTTCTCAATGCGCAATCACTTTTGTCTTGGAACAGTTGTAATTTTGCGAGTGGTGGATAATTGGACGAGTTTGCGCATATTCACACGCAAGAGCATCATCGGAAATTTGTCTTCGAGGTATGTTGTGTTAACCGTAGGGTATTCTCGGAGCACCACGACTATGAGGAACCAAAGGCGATCATCGCCTACCTGTGGGGATATTAGAGAACCGCGTATAATAAAGAGTACGCGACGGAAGAGTATTCGTCGAGAGAACTGCAGTGGGTGCGAATACGGATGATCCGTATACGCTATACAGATTATCTCGATGAAACTCGTCTACTCCACCCTCTGTCACGCTAGGTTCTGCAATATCTTGGAAAGTAGGAGATGATTTCTTGTTCCTTTGAAGTTGTGATACTCTGGCAACCTCTTAACCACTACGCAGCTCACCTTAGAAGTGAAAATTCTCGTGGGCTGTCTTTAATTTCCATGATTATAATGTGAAGAATCATTGTTTCTTTTTATTTTTCGTGCATGTTGTTCTCTTACTTTTTTCTTGTTTCTCCCGATGATAGCATATTTGCCTTGTTTCAGTCATAATTGCCTCTAGTACTCGGGCCTTACTTATCTCGCCTTCTTTCTGATGTCATACTATGAATATTATTTGTTGCCATATTGCCATTTCTGGACATTGTCTCAATCGATCAGTATTCGAACAACCTTGGACAGATTCGTCATACCTCATCACTAGCTCTTGTTTTCTGTGCCAGACTAGTCATCACACAGATGATTCCTTAGATTCTCCTTACAAGGCTCACCACATTTTGGCTTTATACTTTGATCGTCATATTTTGTACAATTGCCCGGTTGAATTATCGCGTTATTCGTAGTTATCAAGCATAATTTTCAGTTTCATGTTGTATTTCGTCTCATTTCTTGTGAAGAAATCGTTTAATACTGAAACTGAACATTTCCCTGACTATTTAAGACTACTACCAGAACAAGTGGTTGAACGCTGCAATTCAGCAATATAACAGCAATAAAATAGCAATGACTCAACACACCAAACTCCGTTATCTACCTGTAAAAAGGCATTTAATTAGTAAACGAGCATATTACATGGAATAATAATAATTCACACCGAGGTTCATTATGATACAAACATCTACACAATGCCCTTTGATAAACGAAATTCATGCATTCGCCGGTAGGCCGCACATCGAGCAATCGGGTCGTTGTTCAGTGTTCTCAAATGTGCAGTGCTTACAGGACCATGTTGATGCTGCAGCTGACGCGTGACCTTTAAATTTTGTATTTTTAGACGCTTTTTTTCTGAACGTCCACAGGGGACGCTCATCTATAGCCGTGCCAATGATAAAAGCAAAATAATGCTATTTCTACCACGTTGCCAGCGCACTCGCAAGATTACGCGAGTGACAAAGCTAGAAACTATCCGCTCCTCACGTGGATTAAACCCATTATTTACAAACGAATTGTTTGAGCTTCGAAATTCTCGCACTTTTTGGCAATAAGGGCAATCCTGGCTACTACTCAAGAACTTACTATGTCCTTGTTCGTGACAGAGAGCAACCAGCTGCTGCCAGTTTAGTGTTTCCCGCGCCCACTCTATCGCTATTTCTCTGTCCTGGGTAGAGACAGCGAAACAGAGCTTCTAGAAACACAATCAACTAACGGATTCGATTCCTGTGAACTGCTATAAATACGGAAGGGAAGGAAAGACGCAGACCTGCATCTCAACTTCGCTGAACTGAACGAGATGATTCGTCATCAAATAAAGCAAGAAGTGGAAATTCGTCGCTTGTTCGAGGAATTCATTAAGTGTATATTCTGCACAGTAAGCGCTTAGGTTCGTTCCGCCCTGAATATTTCTGACATGAAATTAACACAACTGTTGAACAATAAAAAAAGAAATCCCAAGATATATTTCTGCAATACATAAGAGTAACAGTGCAGCGCGAAGTGAATTACGTGTCTAAAAGGTTAATCACAAAATAAATGGACATTTACCTGAATTTCACCCATGGTGTCTCTATTCTCTATGGCGAAACGAGCAGTCCTGGGTGGCGAGAAGGTGTACTGTGGTTCTTTCGGCATTCCAGTCGGTACATCCACCTTAGAAGTGGACAAGTTGCTTGCAGAGTATAAACGTTGTGCTGTTATACAAAGGATCGAACGGGACGAAAACAGAATACGGCTCTTCATACCACCCCGCCCGGCTCTACATAACAACAAATTCGTCCTCAAGCTATGAAGCAAGCCTTCCCTTTCAAAATCAATCGTCATACCGTCACCGTTCTATTTTTCACCCTCGTTGAAGGATTGTATTGTGCCCTTGACACTTTGTAGTGAAAATAAATGAAACAAAGTAAATACGCTTGACACGATGATCATTACAAGAGGTCTACTTTTTAAAAAAAGAGAAGAAGAACAAGAATTAGAAATTAGAGTACTAACCAACAAAAATTCAACAGGCAACGGACGTCCATCCTTCAGCACTTCTGCACCATACTGGTTCTTCTCCTAAAATTTATGCACTGTAATCGTTTCCTTTTTAGAACTAACACGTGTTTCATCATAAAACAAAGTATAAACTTATAATACTTGCCGTATATTGGACATCTGTCAAATATTGCGTTTCATTTATTGGTTTGTCCCGTATGTACGCCAATTCTGGGTGATTGGTTGGGCAAAGAAGTTGTGCCTCGACCAGTGCAGTACATTGATTTGATACCTGAGAGGTAAATTTTCTGTCCTGCTAACGGAATTATATTAACCCATTGACGACCGCGTAGCTCACCGGTGAGCCGCGCTTTTTTGATCGCGTGGGACCGCGCGGCTCACCGGTGAGCCGCACCCTTCTTATCCAGTATTGGGCTTTATTTTCGAACTATTTTTCTGTATTTCTATATGAAACCGGTACAGTACTTCCTAAGAAGGTCTCCTTTATTGCGGTGAACATGTATTATGAAAAGGATGAGATTTTGAAATCGAGTGAGACTGCTTTACATTTCTTGCGTGGTGGGTGGAAATAATTTGTATCAAAGCCATATTTCCTACGTAGAAACACGTTCGCTACGTCCTGCACTTTCTTATTCGTCAGGGTAGAACCACAGGGACGTGTATACTCTCTGAACACTTCCTTATAGCACTCAAAACACCTCTAACTAACTTCTTTCCGCCTTAATGAAATCCACAAGCTTTTAGATTCTCTTCTTTTTTTGCTCCGATGATACTAATAATCTTCTGGAACTACATCAGCGTGGAACTCCGTGGGCGTCGCACTCTTGAAAGGGACGTTGGTCCCACGCGCTAGACACGCAAAAATGCGCGCGGTCGTCAATGGGTTAAGGTAATTTCACCACGGTAAAGAAGGAGACACACAATGAGTGGAGGCAAATTAACAAAAAGAAGCAGAAAATATTTAAAAAAAAGATTTGCAATGAGTAGATATTGGAACCTGATATCCATGGAAGTTCACTTGTTCCTGTTCATCACCGCTTGCAACTACTGTGACGAACTTGGAGCCGAAATATCGGTCAGAGCAGTACTCGGTTATGTTCGGGTTCTTTGACTGCAGATAACCAGCTGTGATACATTCTTCGGCAGAGAGGAAAAACGCATCCTTAATAAGTAAATTGTAGGACGATAGGACATATTGCTGAAAAGATTACAGCTAATAAAGGGGTAATGATTATACCTTATGTCTAGTACAATGAACTGTTCCCTTGACACGGTCAGCAGACCAAAGATCCGTGAAAATCCAACCAACACGACGCAATCCGAGCCACGTACACAGCTGGTCCACCACCGAAAAAAAAGACAAAGATTGTAAACAACTGACAGCTATCAAAAATGAACTGAGAATGCACACGAGTACCTTCTCATTAGGATCCTCCAATAACTCAACACCATCCAGCGACGAAGTCTGCGGAGGCTCATAGATTGCAGCCACTGTAGCCTTTATACCAAGAGGTACGTCTGCGAACGGCTGATATCTGAGGAAAGTTCTTGAAGCAAACACGAGGAGAGAGGTGAAAGTATTAACTCACTTTCCAATAAGATACCCGATGCGCTGATTCCCTGTAGTCCTCCAAAAATTTAAAAAGTCATTTACAAGATCCTGATTTTCGAAGAAAATGTTGTCGACATGCCGGTACTTCTGAAAATACATACTGCTTAACAAGTATGCACAGGATGCATCCTGTCTCTGGACAAGCACTAGTGCTCGCAAAAAAAAAAAGTGAGGATGAGAAAACTGAAAAATTCGAGCATGTCCGATCATTCCTCATGTAGTATCGAGCACGGACCCTATTTTAGCTTGTGGAGAATCCTTTCGCAGTAGCAAGGACTTGTAAAATAGAAAGAGGGGGGGGGGGTGTTGACTCCGAAACGCATGTAGTTGGCAGATTTTGCCACCTAGCTTCTGCTCATCTTTGTATACAGGCTGCAATCCCTTCCGTGAATAAATAAAGTTTTTACTGCAAAAATAAGAGGAATCTGTAATGTCTAAAACTATGTCCTAAACTATGTGGGAACTATGTCCGCAATCGGGATATGAATAAGCCCTGATTATGAGCTCTTCTTTTCCCTCTTCTTAACATGTCAGTGAGAGTTACGCTTATCCAAAGACTTTGGATAGGCATAATCACTCAATGGTATGTCCCCCGTACATCCTAGTACATCACAAGACGAATATCGTTCCCATTTCCATACGGAAATATATTAAGTTGGTGCATAATTAATGAGGCTTTTTTCGCGACTCCTTATCTCGTGAAAAATTGACGTCTCTTGCACGGTCTTTTCACGTGAGTAATCCTCTTGTTTCATTAAATAACGGAGCTATCGTGAATTGGATCCATATTCACCATCCCATGCTCTGCCACCTCGGGAAAGTATGGGGTGCGGCACAGTCATTCCGCGATCTCAACGGAATTTTGGCTGAAGAAAAATCGGCAGAGCCAAGTCGAGAAATGTTCAAGTAGTGCATGTAGGTAGGGATAATCCTACAGATGAAGAAGGAAGAGCTCTACGATCAAATTTCGACTACCAGGAACTTTTGGCAGCCATGGAAGGGAAGGGGGTTGGATTGACGAGATTCCCCAGGATTGGAGCCTGCTCGTTTGCTACAGAGAATCTGTAGAAATTCGAACATTGTTCCTGTCTGAGAGTTCGGCGGACCCATTTGGCCAATCTCCGTGCTTTTCTAAGCCTCTTGAGAAGAAGTACCATAGCTGAATGGTCCATACTGAAGAGTTTGGACAGCAATCTCATCGATAAGCTTTCGTTCTCTTTCAGGCTGCCCAAAATTCCTGGTGCTTGGAATTTGATGACAAACTTCTTCGATCTTCATCTGTACCTTATGAATACGGACAATCTTTCAACTTAGCCTTGCGGATTGGTCCATCTTTGAAAGTCTCGCTGAGATCGCGGAATGACTGTGCTGCATTACAACTTTTCTCGAAGTGATAGAGAATGTTAAGGCGGATGTGGATGTGGCTTTCCATAGCATCTTTGATGAGTGAAACGAGAGGATTATTCTTATGAGAAAACCATTTGGAAAGCTTCAATTTTGATCGAAAAAAGAAGTTGCGAAAAAATCCGCATTAATTATGCACCAACCTAATAGAATAAAACCTCGAAGCTGGTCTGAAATTCATGAGCATGTCAGTCTTAATCAGCTTAGCAAACCGAGTTCGATACTCTTCCTACACATACTAACACTGTGTGGTCTACTGAATCGCTAATCACGCTATTTTGCTCGGCTAGTTTCATAAATACCCTCACTGTACGTTTCTTTTAGATGAGATATGGAGGCAGGATCGAGAAACCAACGGAGACAGGAAGAAGAGAAATAAATGGCTCTAAATGGACATGCAAATGTTCATGGGAGCGGATGTGGGAAGATGCATAAGAAAACGAAATATCCATCCATGATTGCAAAAACATAAACGAACCTGACGATTCAAAGTCATCATAGGCGGCTTGCATTTCGTACAAACTCCCTTGGGATACGGCTTGTGGGCAGGGCAGTTTAGATTGATCGCACAACTAGAAAATGGGAGATATGAACAAAAAGAAAGACTACAGGAAACAAAAATAGTTGAGAAAATGGGAGATATGAGCAAAAAGAAAGACTACAGGAAACAAAAATAGTTGATGGCGTACCGTATGTTTTCTAAAGGTCGCTTCACTTGCGAACCTTTACCATGTCCTGATGTCAGCTTTCGCACATGTGCATGAAATGACATGTGTTTGATGTCCTTCGATTTGAGGTAGTCTTCGTCATATGGCTGAAAGCGGTAACTGCGAACATTACCAGAAAACTGAGCGAAAACATCTCAAAGTTTACATTGTATTCAGCCTCTTGTTAAGTCACAAGAATAGCTTTGGTAGAAACTATAGAAAATTCCAAGAATCTAACTTTTTTTGTGCAGCGTCCCAGATCCTATCAAGGCGGGTAACAGACCCCAAAAATAACACGACTGAGGAGCGAATAATCGCGATTTTGGTTAGGAAAATAGCTATTCAAGCAGAATAAGTAGCAAATTTATTTATTTATTTACTTACTCAATGCACTCACGGTGCTCCATGAAATAGAAGCTGCAAGATACATCGAAAAAACATATGTAAAATCATCTGTTACCTACTTGCTGCCATTTGGACCAATGCTACGGGAATTTCATTCATGATTATCACTGTAAAGAGAAATTATTAACTATGTGTAAGCGCATGTACGCAGAAAACGTTAGCACTGGTTAGGTATTAAATGTTATAAACCCATGTATGAACGTAACCGCGTAAGACTGTTGGATGCAGAAAGCAAGAAGAATCGGTAAACAGATAGGTCCAACGGCTTTGGAAGTGAAACCACTATCAAATTATCGAATAATTGCATCATCCATCCTTGACAAAAATGGTCTTTAACGGGAAAAGGCTGCATTGAGCGTGTGGAGAATAGAAGAGGTGTAATAAGTTTCAAAAACGACGAAAGTTGAGAATTTGTGCCTATGATTTGCATTTCTCTCCCGCCTCTCCGAATACGGCACTATTTCTCGAGTTCTCTCCCTCTCTGATATCTTCACAACTATGTCCCCCGCTGAAGCGCACTGTAGCAATCTATCGCTCAAACAATCTCCCTTCAGGGCACGAGAAGGGGTTTGTGAAAACATGATAAAATGCATACCACTGAAAGATATGCCAATTTTCCAGTGGTGCAACTGGATCGAATCTATGCTGAATTGCTCTTCTAGGGTGAAGCAAGATGATGGTAAGAGTTGAGACTCACACGAGTCCCCTCCCCCATTTCCAAAAATGCGATCCCCTCAAAGTAAAAGTCCGGATGTTTGAGAAGGGGAACTTAACAATGAGCTTCGAATAAGATGCTTCCAAATGCTCATCGGAACCGTATAACTGGACCGTTAGTAAACCTATTCTGGTGATTCTTTGTAGCGCTCAAGCACGTTAAAGCAGCAAACAGCAAGCATCACTAAAGCACTTCAATAAAAACCCATGGTGCAATGAAGCAGACTCGTAGAACGCCAGAAAAGGAACTACAACGACTAAAATGAACAGATGTAACGATGTAACATACGTCTATAGGTAAGCAGTGAGCACATTTCTGCCTGGCATTATGGTGACACATCTTCGGATCCCGCGATCGTTTGATTTGGCCATCCTCTGCAGCCAGAATCATGTCCACTTCGTCGAGTTTCTCCTTGTCGCTGGCTTCAATCACCATTTTCTGCAAGAAAACCTCTATCTCAGTTATCCAACGGAAACTAGGAAGAACAAGGCGCAAGTAAACAACAACTGAAGCGGAAAAATCCACTGAATGAACCGCACTTCTAAAAATAAACCACTCGCCGCCAGAATTTCACAATGTGGCCTTGTTCGTAGGATACGCTGTGTTGTACGCAATGTTATCACTTACAACGAAATGCGACACTATCGTATCCTTTTAATCCAAATTAGGTGCATAGTTGAATGTCAATTTGGAATCATCTTCTTTGTCGTGCAAGGATGATACACAAGAAGTGTAGAGTAACAGGTAAGGAGACTGAAGCTGTTTTTCCAAGGCATCCAATTTTCCCTGCATATCTTACCCAGTGAGTAGCGAAGGTGATTCAGATGTGCCTTATCTGCGAAGCAACAACGTCTTCCGCTGTGAAGTACCAGACGATAAGGTCAGATGGAGCGTAGAATTTCCGGAATACAACCCTCCTGATTACACGGACCCAAAAACACGGTCCAGAACCTGGGCAGATCCTGAACCAGTCGCTGGAAAATTCAAATGGAACGCAGTTGACGGGAAAATCAACCGAGTTTCCTTTCTAGGGTAAGCATTTTCTTTTTTGTGTTCGACTGCTTTTGGATATCCTCTAGAACTACGCGTCTTTCAGGGATTACGCCTTTGATTCTACCTCAAGACCGATCAATCCAATAGGAAGGACAGGACTTCGTGGAAGAGGCGTTCTAGGAAGGTGCTCTTTTTGACATTCTACCTAGTTTCTCTTCCATAACTAATGAGATTTTAGGTGGGGTCCTAACCATGCTGCTGATCCTCTAGTGACAAGAGTTAAGAACGACAAACTGCAATTCGTTGCTATCAAACGTGGCGATACCGGTGAGTTCTTGTTGGAGCGTCATCTTATATAAACTTAGAGGACGATGCTATAAGTCGTAAGGTACATGCATGTGGTAGTAGACCAGTGCTCATGTACGAACTTCACTGCTGACAAATAACGAAGACCCAAAAAATGAAGTTGAACGTAATGCGCACTCTCAGACCTCCTACCGTACGCCTACCATATCCTTACGAACATGAAGTCGCTGTACAAAATGCATACGATATTCATAATCAGCACCTCAACACCCCTCCCGCCGCTCCACGCGAAAATTGAGAAGATCCCGTGAGGCACCGTATATCATCGACAAATCGATGATCCTTGTAGTATTCACGGCTGATACTGTACCTCATGTGGAGGAGGTGTGGCTGACCAAAAATATGGCGACTTATTTGGCGAATGGTGCTGCCTTAGACTCTTGGACTTTATATTGTCCGAATACGCAATAAATGCGGTGGTTCAGTGGGTAAATTTTTATTATAGATACTGTACGGAAGAGTGGGTGAGATGAATGAGTAATGAGCGCCTCGTAAGGGCAAAATTTGAAAAGATTCTACTAGGTACGGTACCTACCGGGTATCTGCCGTAGCCCTGCGAAGAAAGGGGTTACGGTGCAAAATGGATGTGATTTTCGCGTTCAGGACCTCAAGTAACCTACCTAGAGAAAGTCTGGACGAAAATTTGGGTCAACGCTAGGCGAATAGTGCCGTCCAGCCCTATAACGTTCTACAGCCTTACATGCTTGAAGACACTCTTCTCCACCAAATTTTCCCACTTTAGTCTATGGTGACTGCTCTATGTATACTCGCTAAATGTGGCGTTTCTCAGCTAGGTCAGAATCCTTTCCACCTTCTCCTACATTTAAAGGCAAGGTACGGGCAAAATTCCATCTCTCCAATTTCCATTGGATTCGTAGCCCATGACGATGCCTTGGACGAAAACTATAGAAAAATCCCTGATGAAAAAGCCCCACAACAAACGCTTTCCATCGACCAATTTCGGTATGGCGTTTGCGGGTTTGCGGCGTACGTGCTTTCAAATGACGATGTACGGCGCGCCCTACATGTTGTCTGTTGTGGCGTCGTAGGAAGAAATTCATATTCAAGGAACCGGTAGTCCGTTTGATGGGGTGGTGGGACGTTTCACGAAGTGTTCGTTAGGTTCTACGTACCTGAGCGTCCATGGTTGTTTAGTATGCACGCGCGCAGCATTGGTCGGTTGGAGCGCATTTTCCCACGGTTACCGTAATCCTCGGACGATTTGTCCCATATCTAGCGATAGAGCTTATACCGAAGTCTCAAACTTGAGATACGTGCTACACATATGGTTTGGACTCCAGAGAGCAAAAAACCTGGGTGGGCGAGATTTCGACCGGACCTTGCCTTTAAGGGTACTTGTCGTGTTGCACCGCTTACGTCTGCTTCTATTCTTCTATGATCTCAGTAGGCAACATTTTTCAAAGGTTGTGTTTCTTCATCTTCCCCGATTTTCAAATGAATGAAAACTTTGACATTTCTATTCCTTACTCTTCCGTATATTTCTGGTATTTTCTCACATTTCATTGAGTTCACCTTTGCAGTTTCTAAAGAATTGCTGTTCAGGTGAATGGGCTATCCCGGGTGGAATGGTGGATGCGGGTGAGCAGGTCTCCGACACTCTAAAACGAGAATTCTCCGAAGAAACCTTAGGCGGTAAAGCACGAGCTGAGCTGGAGCAGCTTTGGAGTAATGGGCGAGAACTGTATAGGTGAGAGGTACGACTTTAAAATGACAGATTCCTGCGATGCTTAGCTGTACATTTTGAATTTAGAGGTTATGTGGATGATCACAGGAACACAGATAATGCTTGGATGGAAACAACTTGTGTGAACTTCCACGACACAACTGGCCTTTTAGATGAAGTTGAGCTGCAGGTTATTACCCATTTGGTTTGTTAGGCTTTCGAAAGTGTGACTCCATGTCTAATGAACTGTTCAATGTCACTTTCAGGCCGGAGATGACGCCGTAAACGTTAGATGGATCAATGTCGACTCCAATGAGCCGCTGTACGCTTCACATGAGGATTTCATTGCTTTGTTGAAACATCTTCATAACCTTAAATAAACTGCTATGACTTGTTTTATTTAATCCAATATTCTCTGATGAAAGAAGTGGTGAACAGTGGGACAAACTAATGAAAGTCTGAGCTCTGTTTTCACCTCAAGAAGCTAGGAATTTCTGTTCGAAGTCATTTTACACTGTTCCAATCATGTACCAACCTTTTGACGTCTTTGGTTGGATTTGATCTGTTTGTCTTACAATTAGGCATAGTTACCTCATAGGGCATAGTTATCTGCAATCTTCATCATATTCGGTTCGTTATGAGAACAACTCTTAATTTTTGATCAATGAAATGGTCCCCTAGGTTGGACCTTGTCGATTTTCGTCACCACTATGTATCGCTGGCATTTTCTGCATCTCATGCTCCACCGTTAGCTCTAGTGATCTTTAGGATGTTCACCAACGCGCTGTTAGAGGTATAGCGATATGGAGAGAAGGGAAGCGTTGCGGAAAATGACGCCTTCTACTATGTTATTCTCTTCACATATTCCTTTCATATTATTGAGTTACGCTTATCTCTACCATGAGAATCGTATAGTGCTAGATACGCGTTCTTCCAAGATTTCGGTTTATTTCGCCCGCAGCGTTCTCAATTGAGCCCCTGAAAACAAATACTTCTATAGTGTTTCACCGAGGAAAGTAGTTGTTAAGATATTAGAGAAAGAGAGAACGCGAGAAATAGTGGAGTACTCCAAGAGCAGGGCGAGAAGTGCAGGTCACAGGCGCAAATACTCAACCATCGTCGTTTTCGAAACTGATTATGCCAGTCGACTGCCACCGTCCTATGAACAACGGGTATTTTCTCTTTTAATTATCATTCTCTTCAGTTGATAAAGCTCTTACTGCATTCGTTCATTCGTCATCACCTAGTAGAATTCCTCGAATTAACTTTTTTGCGATTAGCTGCAGTCTGTTACATGACGTTCATTCTATTGCTCATTTTTTCAAGCGGACTCTTTCAAGGGAACCTAAATATTTACTCATACCATACGTGTTTTTATAATAGAAACTGTGAACGAAATGAATAGCTGAAGCCAACGCATTGGTTAAAGAAGCACCCATGGTGGTACGTCGATGTGCTCCAATCTGAAAATCTGCTCTAGAAATGCGCATTCGAACGAGGCGCAATTCCGACCTTCGCAAGAACTCGGCCGCAGCGATGTCCATTTCTTTCGCATGAAGTGGAACCTGTTCAATGCGAGGTCGTGAAAAAC
>KN729797.1:3444-14078 GCA_000816745.1 Ancylostoma duodenale | reverse complement strand
CTTCCAAGAAAAATCGGCTCAAGACTTTCTGACCACCCTAATATATTTGGAGTTGGGCACGACCCTCCTTCTAGAGATAAAAATTACGGTCTATCTGACTCTACAAGTCTCTGAATGTAGATCTTCTAATTCTTGTCTATTGGAATAGGAAACGTCACTGTCCTAATGAAGGAGTTCTCCTATCCTGAAATGACAGTAATATCGTGGGAAATTCTGGATAGCACATCGGCGTAGATGTAGTTTTATTGCCACTAGCAGTGGCACACTCAGTTGAGGAGGCCCTCATAGCGAACTGGCAAATTCTTTGGAAAAATCTGTCCGCTTTCATCGAAAAGCTGTGAACGTACTATTAATGGCAGACCCCAAAACACACAAGGAAATTTCCGTGTCTGAGATTTTGAGCTTTTCAGAACTTGAACAAAAGCCCGGATAATTCCACTAGAGTTTCAATGCTAAATGTGTCATCAGTTTCACTATTCAAAAGAGCACATAGGTTTCTTTCCGTGTATCGACTGCGTGAGTTGTAGCATGAAAAAGTCGACTGTCTTGGTTTTGTTCGCCACCACTCTCCTTCTCCGTGATAATCCTCGTCTTCCGTACTTATTTCTACCCTTATACTATACCATACCTTCTGAATCCTATCATCGTTTTGTTATAGGCAGAACTGAGGCTCCACAAACATTATTTTCCGCAGGTTTCCACAAAATTGGTCTGTGTATTGCTGGTCGTCATAATCGAAAATGTAGCGTTACAGTTACACCTTCGAAGCTATGTTTCTTGTTGACACTGCCTTTATGAAAGAAATAAGGTGCTTCACGGTTTTTGCTTGCTTCGACACCCGTTCTTTCACGTAAAGAATGCGAAGGAGTTCTCTCTCTCCCCCCCCCCCCCCCCCCACCAAAGATGTGTTATTATATTTATCTGGCGTTCCTTGAAACACGCTGTCACCAGCCCTTGAACATGTATTGAATTTCACAGGAACAGCTGTTTTCCACTAACAGGGACGGAGCAACTCGTTTTGCTTCAATGAGAAGTTGTACTCTTTTGCTGTTGTGGGGACTATTAAATAATCTTGTTTTGGAGCTTTGAAGTTTTTTTTTAAAGAAAAAATTGAAAGGCTGTATTTCTCCATTACCCATTACCCTGGTCGATTGCCGTACTTATTTCATGTTGTTGTTTGCTCAAAAGTACATAGATGAACTGACATATTCTACAGTGCATCTGTATCAGTATGAATAGAATTCACTAATTCACTATTTGCGACACGTTTGCCCTAACATTTTGCTTTGAAAAGCACGTCTTGAAAGCTTTAATATCAAATTCTGTGTATATCAAATCAAGACGCTGTTCAAACCATATTTCACTACTTTCTACCAGCATTTGTTTGAATTACCACAGTTGTAAGTCGCGCGAATTTGGGCTTTGATCTCCTGTTTTCGCGCTTTTTCTAGTGTTTCGCTATAGTTCTTGTTTTGCTACGCTAATCTTGTCTGCTTATAAATTTACTAGATCGCTGCAACATTGCGTAATTAGGTACATTCATGATTTAAACCACTTTTATGCCTTTCTTAGCACATTTTGGATATACCTGCGCTACTTCCAATAAACGATAACGAGAGGTCCTCTTGTTCGGTGCTTTCATGGGTTTATGAACTTATAAATCCTTGAACTTGGCGTTCGCTCATTCAGCTTGAGCACGTAGTTGACCAACGAGTCAAATACAGAGAACTACTATGTACAGCTGAGTGTAGTTAGTTTCCACGAAACACTACATAGGCATGGCCAACGGCTGAGAAATTTTGCTGCTTATACTGCAGACGAAACCCATTAAGATTTCTATAGTGCAGAGGAGGCTTTTCGTGAGCATCGTAGCTCATCAGACCTCCGTTCTGAATTTTTTGATGATCATAAGCATCCACATGTCGATTGTTTCCAGAAGCTGCTCGCTCGCAAAGCCGACGTCCATGCGACGAACGAGCACGGAATGACGCCGCTCCACTACGCGTGCTACTGGGGATACGAACAGATCGCCGAGGTGATTTTCAAATCCTGGAGAAGTAAATTCTTTCGCTGCTCAAGTGAAGTGGAACTTGTTTTTAAGGATCTGATCGTTTCTGGAGCACAGATAGGGGCGTGCAACAAGCGGGGTCAAACCCCCATGGATGTGTGCCAAGGCCCATGCCGACAAGCTATTGCCGGTCGGTTCCTCCTTGCTCGAAACACGGCACCTCTCATTCAAAGGTTTTTTTTTAGAAATTGCCATAGAAAACGGACAGAATCCAAACGAACGGATACCTTTCAAAGATCAGACCTGGAAAGGCACCAAGTCACGCACTCGGGATGCAACACTGTCCAGATACACTGGCGTGGACGTTTCTTCGCTCAACCTCATCACTAAGGTGTGTATGTTTGTTCCTCATAGCTTTTCTTCATATAGGCTAGAAAAATCCCATCGACAGAATTTCTTGAAACTGGGTTTTGTTCTGGAATGCCATCAGCTCTCCATTCTTCGAATCCTGTGGGCACTCACCACAAAAATATTGGTTTCTGAGCAGAGGGTGCTAGATAGAAAGGGTTTCCAGATGCTCGCTATCCTGAGATTATCAGATGGAATAGCCGCTGTTTGCGAGGATATTGCGATCGATGGCTCAGACAACCCCATCCAGCTTGATTTCTTGACCCAACGGCCCTAAAATTTGCCTCGTCTGAAAAATGAGCTCCAAAGGCGAAAATTATTGGCATGATGTTTTTTGTATAAAATAGCAACAAAGCCAAGAATTGAGAGCGCCAACAGACTGTTCATGGTTCGGCGGTCGGTTTCGGGATGGGTGTGCATTCGCACGTCATTGGCATCTCACCTGTTGAGGGGAGTAGCATGCAGTTCCGGGTAAGCACCTTCTCAGGCAACGATGACGCGGCGTTATTTCGGAACAGTCACACAATAGCAGCTATTTCCGCGTAGTCAGAAGCAAAAATTTCCGTGCGTTGGGTACCCTTTGCCATTTTGTATACATTTATTCAATTTTCTCATGGGTCCGTAAGAATCCACTTCTACCTCCCCCCTCGCCCCTCCCAGCCCCGGTAATCAGTGACAGCATTCATGAACATCACCGGGAAAGTTGTTATCTACCCACGCTTCTGGGCCCGTATCCATTATAGTTCATTATAGTTTATCCAGTCGGATAAACGCGCTCTAGCGGATATATTGGTGTGTTTCTGTGAATGTGCTTTTCAAAAAAAATCGGCGGATATGCAAATCCACTCGCTTCACTACAGGATAGGATATCTTTTCCCGGTAGATTTCCGCTTGGTAACGAACATGATCTACTCCATCTTCATTTCGTGTTGTCTCTCTCACCGAGACACCGCACTTACACCAGCAAATGAACACGGGCATAGATGGATTATATTGGATAGCAGAGTGGATAAAAACCAGTGGGCCCCTGGCTGACGGATGTATACCCGCTGTATCTTCCCTCCCACGGTCACGTATATTGGGTACGGCTCCTGAAGTGGACGGGTTCTTCGGGGAAAAAATGGGTATATATTGTTCAAGCGGCATGTCATAGTCTCTAATGGCATGTGATGGTCAAGATAGCAAGTCATATCACATATCAGTTGAAAAACTCGTCCACTCAGGATGAGCGCGAAGTTTAAATCCGTCCCACGAATGTTCATGGGCCCCACTATAGGTTATCTGATCCTGTAACTATTGAAGGCTTACGTACCTCGGCGTAAATTGTCGTTCACGTATGAGATTGAGCCTGAACCTCCTGGGTGTGAGTTAATGAGGTCATAATGATATGATATGCCATTTTCACCGCTATACTTACAAATATAGAGAAATCTGCATATCATATTAACTGTAGATATGTATTAAGTTACTCCGAAAGTCTTGCACTAAATCATACTTTTCGATCCACCATTTCTTGGCCTTGGACTGAAATTTTTTGTCATTGGAATGTGCTAGAATGTTCTGTTACTTCTCAACTCTAGGAATTGGCAGACCAGGTTCCATTCATGAACAATGTTATGACTGTTTGGAAAAAAGTGTAAAATTTGTTGCAAGACTTTCAGACCAACCTATTAGTATGATAGCAAGGAGGGTCAATTCGACTAACCGTGGCCCGGCTCTCCGAATCCACCACCATTTAAATGAAGTTGTCGTATAAAAAATTGTTATAATCAATAAAAGCCTTCCAAATTTACTCAGCTCTCCTTCAGATCGCCGAGTCTCACACAGGCGAGCTGTGGCGCGGCAAATGGCAGGGCAACGACATTGTGGCCCGCATCCTCGCTGTGCAAGAAGTCACCCCGCGGATCTCCCGCGACTTCCAGACCGAGTTCCCAGCGCTGAGGTGAGTTGCCCACCTGCTGGCGGTGCGTGGTGCAATCGGTGTCGTTCCAGAATCTTCGCCCACACGAACATCTGCCCTGTGTTGGCGGCTGCGAATCAGCCTCCCAATCTGGTCGTGATCAGCCAGTTCATGCCCTTCGGCAGCCTTTACAACGTGCTCCACGAACAAAGCTGTAAGTGGGGGTACTGGATGATCTAGCTGAAAATATGGGTTTTTGTTTAGCTGTTGTCATCGATCACAGCCAAGCCATCCGTTTTGCCGTGGACATAGCGCGAGGAATGTCCTACCTGCACAGCCTCGACCCCGCTATTCTCAGGTACTTGCTGGATGGCCTATAAACGTTTTTGCGCTCTGCGAAGCATATGAGCTGCAGTTTTGTGGGGGAAATAACATGTGCTTCAAGCGTTCGTTGTAAATGTGCCCGTAATGCACCCTCGTTCAGGTTCTACTTGTCGTCGAAGCATGTTGTTGTCGACGAGGAGTTGACCGCAAAGCTCTCAATGGCAGACACAAAGTTCTCATTCCAAGAAGTCGGGAGGTTGTACTCGCCTGCGTGGATGAGCCCGGAAGGTAAGAGACTCATTGCTTGCACAATAATGTCCCCCTAATCTAGGTTCCGTTCCCCGTTTCAGCCCTCCAACGAGATCCTGAAGATCTGAACATCCGAGCGGCCGACATGTGGAGCTTCGGCATCATGCTGTGGGAGCTGAACACGAGAGAAGTGCCGTTCTCGGATCTGCCGCCTATGGAATGTGGAATGAAGGTCTGTTGCCCTAACGTCCTCCCCGCCTCCTCTACCCATGTGGGCCTTTTCAGATAGCGCTGGAAGGCCTGCGGGTGCAGATCCCCCCTGGTATCGCCAGGAATATGAGCCGATTGATGAACATCTGTCTTAACGAAGACCCAGGCAGAAGACCAAACTTTGATCAAATAATACCTATTCTTGAGAAGATGTCACAATGATATTTTGTATATATTTGGCTTCAACTAAAGACACTTATAATGTTCTAAAGATATTCTAGAAGTGCCAAGCATAATTCCTATCGTTTTTCTTTTCTGGTCAACAGTAGAATGTTAGGTTGATTGAAAATGTGTTTATAGATTGTTTGCATTGCCAAATTCGGTGCTTTCCGTAAATATGCTTTTTCTTCCTCGATCGACGCATGCTGGGAGCCGACGTCTTGTGTGATTCTTGAGAAGATGGTTCTCAACTAACTGCCCAAAATGTTTGTTTAATAAATGTTAGTTATCCGATTGGAACAATCCGTCCTAACGCTTTGATCCCATACATTGCACCCAATTTATCTGCTGATTGTGAGTAAAATTCTTAGTATCAAGCCAGTAACGATCTGCACGACGCAAGCTCTCCGTTAGTGTGTTGAAAACGCTGAGTTAGTATTAAAGCATAGTGCAAGCTAGCGATAGAAATCTTGTGTGATGTAGTTTAGAACGATGCATCGGATCCAATAGTCGATTCCCCCGAAATTTCCCTTAGCAGGATGCTATTCCGCCAAATGTGAAAAATATCATCAGAAATGCGTAGACTATCTCAAGTGTGCGGCGATACTCCGCATCTTGCTGGGCCAGCCACGCTTGGCTCAGCACCGCAGTTTGGTCGGTTCCACAGAGAATTTTATCGCACGGCCCAGTCATACTTAGGGGGCTATGCATGGTCCCGCAAGTACTGCTTGGAACTTGAGCGCATTGCTCTTAAATAGCGAGACTAATGGACCACGCCAGTATTGCAACGGCATATGCCGTTCTTCATGGACCATGAATAATGGTTATCGCGAGGAAAATTAGATGCGTCTATACACAGTGCAAAATGGGGAGGAAGAAAAGAAATCCTGGCAGGCAGAGGATGTTCCTGGTTTTGCTGTCGCGTCTGCCGCGCGAACAAACCGCGTTACCATTTTCGCCACTTCGAGACAGCGCAAAAACTATGGAATTCTTGTGCTACGCGTAACTTTTCCGCGCATCAATAACATCAATAACGTGTACAACTTCTGGTGAACTACTTCTTCATGGTCCAAAACGAATCTGCTGCCAATTTATCAAAATTAAAGAGGAAAAATGTACAGATGATTTCATTTCATCAAGTCTTCGGAAAAGTTCCCGCGTTTTTTTAAACTTTGTTTGTATTTCTTCCTATGGCGACAAGCCAAGTGCTTCTCGTCGTTTGAGAGCGCTTTTATTCTCCTAAAAACGCGCCAGCCGCGAAAAAAATTCAGTTTTCGACACTCGCTCTATTTTTCTACCAGGAGTGACCGCTGACCGTTTTCAATCCTTCATTTTGTTAGTAGTTTTCTGTTTTCTTGTTGTTTTCTGCCCAACAATGTAGCTGTTTGCCCGATTAGGCCCCGCCCATCGGACAAGCAGCTCCGCAACCTATTCTTCCTTTTGCCGTGGTCCAAAAGCGAGTGATGTGGCTCAAAATGTTTGCGCCCTACATAGAAAGTACTTTGAAACTTACAGCACCGGTAGTGTAAGTTGGTTCAGACTGTCCGCAGACGACACGTAAAAACAGAGCGGGCGAGGTTTACCTCCAGTGGACAAGCTACACCAGTTAGCTCCCACCTACAACCATTGCCCGTATTTCCCACCAACCCCTCTCATGCCATAAAGATTTTAAATCCGAGAAAAAAAAACTCGGAACTTATTCGACAAACTACGGTGTGCAATAGTGTCTCACTTATGTTAGGGCACGACAATCTGCTGCTCTCCTGTGCATGATGCGCTGAGCACGCTGCCAATGAGTTGTTCTACTCATATTTTGATCTGCTTCTCTACTCTGCTGCAAATCTGCACCATCACTATTTAAGTTTGTTGTATGCATTTGACAAGATAATTCAAGGTTGTTCATGTACAAAACAGCTCTGCATTTGCTATGCTTTCTTCAATCATTAACAATGATTACATTCTGCTCAACATTGCAATTAAGAAACCAATAGCATGAAACTGTACAGTTTATTTACTCGCGGTGTCCCGCATTCCAGGTTTATATCTGATTCCAACCGTTTTCAACTCAGAGATCACCGCAGAGGGAAGAGACCCGGAAACAGATATGGCGTAGATTCCCTTACACTTTCGGTTGATTTTCTGGAACAAAACAATACAATGATCGAAAAATAGCGAATTAGTGTTAGATACCTGCCACTTGCACACCCAGGAATCCTCGGGCATCATAGACGCGATCATCCCATCAAAATTAGTGCTTAAATACATGATAAGAACGATCATTGCAAATAGGAGGAAAAGCAAATCCTACCTGGTACATTCATATACTTTGTCGGTGTCTCCCTTCATATGAAGAACACGATCGCAGTTTTCACAACCGTCCATTTCGAACTGTTCCAAAGATTTCACCAAGGAGCAAAGCAGGCAGGCACGAAGGTTGCGCAGATCACGTGGTACGGTTTCCACAGACATACAGGGTGCTACTATAAGGGTGTTCTGGGCTAAGATGGCATCGAACATTGATTTGAAAAACAATGGAGAGGTAAACGGTGATACGGAGGCCTCACAACCATTTCACTTCAGACTCAATTTGATTTAAAGCGTGAATCTTTATGGCAAACAAGATTACACATCGACTAACTGCAAATATTTACATTATTCCTATCTATTATAAACATAACAACTGAACAGAGATCAAGGCTAACTGGGAAAGCATCATGACGAAACTCGTGGCACTGACTTCGACGTTGTTGATCGACGAGGTGTTTGACTCTGCAACAAACTGATAAACTGTATCAATTCCAACGGCAGGGACTCGGAAACTTTAAGATCACGCTCGTTGAGATTGCAGTGAACAAGCTACTAGTCTTCAAAACCCAAGAGGTGGAAACAGAATCTAGTAACGAATGCTAAACGAGACAAAGGAATTTCCTTAGTGACTCAAGTAATTTTAAGGGGAAGGGAGTGAACGACGAAGATTGCTTCACAATACTCAAACTGTTTGTTAGAAAAAAAAAGAATCAAAAACTTAGAATGCTGCGAATTAAAAGTGACAGGTACGTGAATTCTGATGAGTACATCCTCTTTTCCTATATATTCTAGCAGCTGCGTTCACGTAGTCAAAGATAATCGCGTTTTGGACTTACTCGATTGCTACGTTGAGGGACCTTCAACTGTTCCACAACATGAGTCAATTCATTCTCCATAAGTTCCATGGTCTCGTCATCAGCCATGGAGTCCACCCTTTCTCGTAACATCTGCAAATTTGGTGTTGCCAACTGAAGCTTCCTCCTTAAAAGAAACGCATACCTGCATCATTTGTTTTAACCTTGCTTTTCGTCTACTTTCTGGACTCCCGTCACTATGAACTTCATAGCTAGACGTGCTAGGATCAACCAGAACCAATCTGTCGTCAATTCTCTCCATCTCACCCAAGGCACCATTCAAAACCGCTTCCTCCACTAGCTATAATAACCGCGTCCACAGTAAAAAAAAAGCGAAACGGTAATCAAAAAAAGGACCACCTCTTCAGCTTCAGGACCTTCAACTACTTCGTCTAAAACTTCCTCTTCAGCCACAACAACATATTCGTTAATCTAAACGAGAACAACTGATTTTCTCGCACATAAAAATATACGGTGATGTTTTGGAAGACTCCAAAAACAGGACCTCATCCTCCTCAACTTTCATTCGTTTGTGATCGAATTCCACAATAGCATTCATTTTGGATGGTTCAGGAGAATGAGACACTCCTTCCATAGTATGTTGCGGAGAACTCATAACAGTACCATCAGCTAGTAATTGTGAAGGATCACTGGAAGATGGATTTATTTGTGGAGAATGCTTACCGCTAACAAAGACAAGGCCGTAATAAGCACTCACATGTCCTCGTACATTTGAGAAACTTGTCGAGGAGGTTCAACTGGTGCCGTGGTGTAGACCTCAGAGAACTGAAAAGCAGCCTTTTTAATTAGCTGAACTGAACAAGCTGACATAGAACAAAAAACCAGTAACTAGCAATCACAACGCGGAAAGTTCAAAGATTGTGCTTCAACAAAACACTTCTTTTGGAACGTTGAACCAGAACGATGGAAATCAGAAAGAAAACATGAAGATGACCAACTGAAACAACCTACACAACGTACCGTTAACGCATTGAATTCTGCGATTCGCTCGCAAATAAGGCCAGCGTACTCATCTAATCGAGCACACAACTCGCAATTCAAGAAGCGTTCTCGAAACATTCTGAGAAATATAATGAAGAAGTATGACGAATATCTAGAAACAAATCGAACAAGTAGCAAACCTGCAAGATATTTCTAATACAGGGTTGCTGTGGTCGGTAAGAGGATTTCGATTCAACGGCGTCCACCTAAAAGAAACAAAATCTTCTGGAAGTGAATGAGCGAATGTTTTCTTTGGAACTGACCGCTTTGCAAAGTCAGGATCTGTAAGTTGCGCATCAACAAGCTGGGCAAGCGTGTTCAGATCCATCTCTCGAAACGCCTCAAACATGTCAATCACAATTCCTTCGAACAACGTGGGATCAGTGGCCCTGAAAGCGTAATTCTTGAATGCTTTGTTTATAAAAAATGTCTCATGGCTCACCGTGTCCATCGCCGCAGGGCACAGATAATGGTGAAGCGGTCCACACGATTTGAAACCATTTCGTCGATCCTTGTGGCCCACTCAGACAAAAGGTGCCACTCTGCTATCTGTAAAGAGGATTTCGACCAGAGCCAGGGAGCTACTGCGGACAGCTCAATCTTTTCGGAATAAACGAAGAAACGTGAATATTCACCTGAAAATCGGCGGTGTAAGCCTCATTACCAAAGTACGCATCAAGGAGAGCAGGCCAATCGGGAGAACAATCCGTTACAATAGTATCAACCGGCGCTGTGGACCTACACCAAATGTCATTAGAAATATGGAAATTTCGGAGCAAAGTGTAAAGACCCAGTCCATCACGCGAAGGTAACCTACACAGAACGTAGTTTTTCGAGCAGAGCAACCTTGTCGCCAGTTTGAGATATCAAAACACATGCACATCTTGGCATATCATCGATGTCAAACACCATCACAAAAAAGAGGTGGAGTTCGAAGTCGCTGATCAACAAGTTTACCTAAAACGAGAGAACACAATCTTGTATGCTGTAGGGTGACCACATTCCAGTGTGAAGAAGCACAAGATTTAGAAAACTCACCTCCTCAATGCATGCAGCGCGTGTTGAACAAGTTGCCCACAATTCCCGCATCTGTGCAGTCATGATCCCTGCATTCACACATTTAAACTCATAGTACATCACTCAATATCAATAT
>KN729796.1:0-15739 GCA_000816745.1 Ancylostoma duodenale | reverse complement strand
AGCCGGGGTAGTAAAACACCCGAGCGAAGCCGGGTATGCCGTATAGTAGTTAGATAATAATAAAGGTAAACAATTAGAAATAAACTAATACAAGATTTTTATTGTATTGTAAAGTAAGTTCGAACTGGGAACTGTTGTATTTATGGCTAACTCTAGGCACTGTACCGAAACCTCTTCATAACGACTGCATGTCCAACGTCATTCTGGGAATGGCGATATGATTATTAATGAGGTGAAGAATTCGTGCTAATTCTCCTTCACAGCATTCATGTCGTATTTCCTCTTTATCATTTTTATTTCTGTAGACGATGGTGTCTTGTAGCATACATATGAAACTATCCGTTATCTAATATACATTTGAAAGTTGACGTCATCCAACCAACAAGTATTTGATAACTCACTCGTTGTCGAACACTTATCCGTCATTCGTTATCCGGTATCCATTGTCCGGTCATTTTTGGTCTATCCGTTATCCGCACCGTTATCCGGGTCGTGGAAAATTTTGTATCCGCTCATCCCTGCTCAACATGGATGAGCGGAATTCCGACTTCCAAAACTTCCGATATTACGGTGTTTTCTGGACTTCCGACTTCCGAAAGACGGCGGAAAAAGCCGGAAGTTTTCGGAAGTCTCGGAGTGATGCAAGTGCGTTTTATCTCAAGTAGGCGCTAATTTTGTGCTGTTTTCAAGATCTAGCTGGCATTGTCTGCACAATACGGCAGTCGTGAACCAAAGGTAAGGCTCCCTAGACGTGAATTGTTTCCACACAAGTTTTGCCTTTTTAAATGGGATGCCATACAGGATAGCAACAGACTTTGCCCAAAACTTTCATTGTGGTTTTTCCGCTGAAGTTTCTGCAAATAAATTTGTTGTTCTAATGGCTACGTCTTTGTTGTGGGTTCGATACTACACATCAGTATATGCATTAACGAAATCACATTGCCAAAAGATCTGCTCAACATTTGGCGCTGTCTAAATGAATCGATGAAAATTTTGAAGTTGTCTGCGCTCATCTCACGCATAATGTTAACTACCTAAACAGCACGGGGTCCAGCCAGAATCAGGAAATCCTCAGTTCTATCAAAGTAGAAGAGCCGCATTGAGTACCGCTGAAAAGATACTAAAGCTTAACAATATGATTTCCTGGAAGACACTCTTGCAATGGAGGAGTAATATGAAAATGGGCAACACTACTCATAATTCTTCTCCATAGGACATTTTCCTGTGGAAAGAATAATTTATTCACTCTAAAGGGCTGTTTTTTCAATCTAATGAATTTTTATTATCTGGCGAATTTGCTACTGCTTAACCACTTAGGTTTTGTCGAGCGATCCTTTATTTTTTTATTTATCCTTCAATTCTGAATTGAGACCATTATTTATGGAAGTAAGTGGATAAAATCATCAAAATGAGCACCAGTTAGTCTAACAACACATGAGTTACATCAACCCTAAGCACCTTTACTATATGGATGTGTATGTACACACATTGGACTCTCCGTGTTTCCTACTTTCGGCACTTCCGATATTCCGATCTTTTTTTGGGGGTTCCGACATCCGACTTCCCAGTTTTGAATTTTTGAATCTGACTTCGGCTCATCCATGCTCAATACCCCCTCTCGTCACATCTTACTGGCAGCTATGCACATACTGTAGGTATAACACCCAAAAACATTGGTTTACTCACTGAACATGTGTAGGAATTGATCAAAGTTAATCAATCGCATGGCCCGTTTACTAGTGGCACGAATGTGTTGCAGTTTCATGGCATTTGAGTTTAGTTCCCGCAGTTTCGAATTCAATAAACCATCTCACAGTCTCTTCGAACACAGCAGTGGCTATCAAGGATCAAGAAAAAAAACTTCAAACCAAGACTCGAGGATGCCGAGAACTGGCAAAGACAAACCCTTGCGATCGCAACTCAAAACCTCCCGTTGTTCACCATGATTGGGCAAATGTGCCTTCAGAATGAAGAACAGATGCACATTTGGTATAAAGGGCTGAAGACACTGTTTGCTGCTCTTGCTGCTGCTCAGCCTTGTGTTGCATTCGAATATGCATTTGAATATTTTGAATACTTGAGAAGTTTGTGCACACATGCTTCAGATGAGTGCATGTAGGGGAGACCTCTAAGGAGAACAATTAATTAGATTGAACAAGGTTGAACAATGAAGAACAGGCTTCTTAACAGAAAAACTCCTTAAATTTAAACTGAAGTGACCGTGGTCCTAATGTGGAGGTCTCATTGTCAGTTATAGAACTAGCGATTGTGCGAAGTGGCCGAAACCCAAAGTTATCTATCCAGAAATCCAAAAATGAAGTTACCAAGTAACAATTTCGAATGTGAAAAATTAAGGTATCAAAAACAAGCTAGCACAAAGTTTAACCTATCATACCAGGTAATTTAAAGGAAATTGATGTATATTCCTTTGGTAAGCGGCTCGAAGATTCATTTCATACAGTACCGGCTAAAATTATGTAGCTTTTTCAAATTTCCGTCATAACTTCTGCGAACGTGAAGCTTAGAAGTTCAAACTTTCATGAGAACCATATACATCCAAGGGTGATGAAGAAGTGTTCAAACCCAACGATTCCGTAGGTGAGTTTTCTTATTGTCAGGAAAAAATTCATTAATGAGGGTCAAAATTTATGATTTGGTGGTATCCATGAGCAACCACAGAATGGTTTTTGCATGTGAAATCCAGCCATAAATGTTTTGCAGTAGAATGGTCTCACACCTAGTAGAATATGCGCGTTTACGCCTCAATGATTGTGATATGCCTGGCCCACTTGAGGTCAACTTAAGGGTAACCATTCAAGAGTGTTTTCGCTAACCCGGGTAATTTTTTCTTTCATAATTCGAGGTCAACGCTGACCCAGTCGCATCGCTGACGCAGCCCAGACACAGGTGAGAAGTGCGCTATTGCGGCATTTTCGCTCAGGGTATACTATATGCCGCGTTGACCGGTCTTCATTAGAAAAAATTCTTCGCAAATAGGGCAATTTATACTAGATGCGTGCGGTGCGTCTACATAATGAAGGATAGGGGGCGAGTCGCATCGCTGACGCAGCTCGGACGCACCTGCTTACGGCCTTGCGGCGGTCACACGTTCTTTTCTATGAGGATGGACATGTCTCGCCGACCGGTCTTCAGGGAAAAATCCTTCGCAAATTGATGCCTGCATCTCACGCACGCATCCTAGGGTAAAGGTCAATTTATATTTGAATGCGTGCGTGAAACGCACGTACCTAGTACAAATTGCTCTTAAATTGCCTTTATGGATGCGTGTGCACGATAAACGATTGAAGCACGCACCAAGTACAAATTGCCTTTTTTGCAGAGGATTCTCCATGGTGACCGGTCGACGCGGCTAGCGCACTTTGAACGAAAATACAGCGCTTGCGTGCGTCTCACCTGCGCTGAGCTGCGTCAGGACTTCTACTGGACCCATCCTTGATCAAGTCGACACACGCTCTTCAAACGCACGCATCTGGTATAAATCTTACTAGGTAGCAGCCACAGAAATTCTCCTGTCTGATAGTGGAATTTCGAGTGTTTTGGAGCAGAACAGAGGTCCCAACAACTCTGGATATACTACTACCATTTATATAGGTACGACCAGCTTCGTATTTATCACTTTAGTTCACAGCATTCCTAAATTGAAATGGCTACTGGCAAAAGTAGCATTTGTGAAAAAACCACTGATACTGCTGCGCTCTGCGGCGACCGCATGCATATTTAAGACGACGACACTCCAAAGGACAGCGAATCGGCGGCAATGCAATCGATTCAAAAGCGACATTTAGAGTTTTTGTAAATAAGGTTTATTTATTCATCCAATATTGTTCATTTTGCTCATACAAAGCTTCACTTGATCTTCATCCTGGTTGAAATATGTAAGGTCGTAACGGGGATTTGCTAAAAAGAAAGGGTTCGAAGGAAAGAAGCAAAGGAAATTGTCACTTTGTGGGATATGGTGGTGGTGTTCAACTATTTCAGTTTCTCTTTTTCTCTTTGAGGGGAGCTTTTCTAGTAGGCTACTCCAATATCTTTCACATGAAATTACTTTGGTTTTCTTTTGTCACACGTGCTCTTTTGAACTAGGATCAGTCTCATTTTCTGGCGCTATTTCACTTGTTCTGCCCCAAAATCTCAAAATCAAAATTTTCTTGAAACTTCGTCCAGAGGGGTTATTTGACATGCTGATCACGAATACATATCATACTCATTTTGGGTAGTGACCCCATCTGGGTAAGATTTCGGTGGGGTTAGGGCAAGTTTTACAGTAGGGTCAGGGCAAGTAGAGCATCTCACGGAATCATCTGGATTTTTCTCTACGGGGGTTATTTGACATGCTTATTACGAATATCACATTGATTTTGCAAGTTGAGAGCAGTATGAGGTTTTCCTACGGACTGTATCTACCCTGACCCTACTGTGACCCCACCCAAACGGGGTTGCGGCAGTAAACGAGTATGATGTTCGTGATCAGCATATCAAATAACCCTCCTAGACATAAATTCAGATGATTCTATGAGGTACCGTACTTACCCTAACCAGGGTCAAGCGTAGATGGTTGTTGTTCGTGCACGTGGATATTGACGTCCAACTGCTCCACATCTGTTTTTCCATGTTGCAAAAATTAAGCTCTGACAGGGATCAAACCCTGGTCCTGTTTGAGCTCGAATACGACTTCTGCGTCACTTCAATTGCTTATAAAAATTGTGTAGAGTGTGCGACAGACACATGTTGTAGAGTGTGCAACAGACACATGTGTGACAACTGACTGGTTCTTTAATCTAAATATAAAATTTGAAATTCAAAATTGAAAATTGAAAAATCAATTTAAAAAATTAATCTAAAAAGTATCTTCTAGATACTTTGGAAACTGCTAAAATACAATAACCGAACATGTAAAAAGAAATTAGATGCTCTGAGGAGGGGGGTCTAATCGGCGTCGATTTTTTACCAACACCACGCTTGGCCTTGACCCTAACCCTATCATAATATCATAATCCTACCCAAATGGGGTTACGGCACAAAATGAATGTGATCTTCGTGATCAGCATGTCAAATAACCCCCCCCCCCCGGCGAAGTTCCAGAAAAAATTTTGATTTTGAAATTGTGGGGCAGAACAAGTGGAATAGTACCGATTAGTTATCTATTACACTCACTTATCGAAGCATTCTACCTACTGTTCATCCATCCCAGAGAGGTTTTAGCTACAGCTAGTTGACATTTCTTTTTCCAGGTAACGATGAACGATATTAATAACTGGCGTGAAGAGGAAACACTAGATTTGACAAGTGACATTAGCTCACAGGAATCCGATAAGAGTGCGGATGGAGAGACCTCTACCACTACATTGAGACCTCAGGACATGTGAGCGCTTTATCTTTGTTGATGATCAGATTATTTCTTTCAATAGAATGACTATAAAGTAATGACAGCTTAGTAGTTTAAACTAATGACAGCAGTTGTTTTGTCCAACTACCTAGCTAAGTGAACTTCGCCAATTGTCCCGCAATACCAAGACTTTGCCAAAGGTATTGCCAAGATTGTTCCCCTCTCATCATCCAGCTGAGAGTGGATTTAAGCAAATTCAATTTCTTATCTCGTATGGCATGTAACCAAAAACACCTCCTAGCCATTAGCGTAACCAGTCATCGGAAATGTGTCTCTCCGAAGCAGCTTTTCGTCCTGTACATCATGTAGAAGCATTTTGACTAATTCCCTAGAATTTGTAGAACTAAGCAATGCTTTTGCGCGTAAATTCCCAGGAAAACGCTCCGTTCTGCCTCTAGCTTTTGAATCCTTAGGTCATTTTCTGTTAGGCTAGGATTTTTAATCCTCCCTCACTCTCACGATCAAGTAATTTTCTTTTCCGGGAAGTTCTTGCGATCAGCATGACACATTCAAACGCATTGATGAAGAGCTAGATTCATCCAGTTGAAAGGACACCGTTGCCTTATCTGCGTTAATCCTCTTCATAGATAATGTCAAACTAACAATGGCGTCTCAATCGACCATACACGGTCTTATGCTGCAATTCCTTTGCGTTCATGTGTCATGATCAATCGAAGTTCGCTTGTTAGTTCCAAACACGAAACTGTGAATTCAAGTATTTCTTAATGGAAAAAACAGAGCCAAAGCATCTCTTTCAACTATTCGCATCTTATCTCTATTCTCACTCAGGTCCGTGAATTCTTCTGCCGTCCTCGAGGCTAGGACACCAATTTCCAAGGTTTTGAATCGTTCTGACTCTTCTGCAGAACGTGGTCGCCTTTCTTTGTCCCAACCTGTGCTTTCATCCCCATCACAGTCTCCTGGAAACAACCGCCTAAGTAAGTTTTTTCCTAATCACAATTACTTTTCTAATCATTCAAATAGTAAATTCTTCTATGCAGATATGTCTGCGGGGAACATTTCACGCCCTCCGCGACCACAGAGAGTTCCTCTTGTGAAGACTCAAGAGGACAACGAGGCTTTAAGGAAACAAGTAGTGGAACTAAATGTAATGTCTCCTTTAAAACAAGATTTATAGAAGCAGTATAGGTAACTTTTGAAATAACTTCATGTAACTCATTTAAGGCGAAACTCAGTGTTGCTACTTATCAAAATATGGAACTTGAAAGGTTGTTGCCTCGTGACGTGAAAGACATCTTGCAAGAGGTGTGGATTTTCCTATTCTTGTTCTAGTTATTGTATCAGTTTCAGTAGCTGTTTCAGTACTACTCGTTACAAAACTCAAGACTTGATCTAATCAATGAGCGAGAAGAGTTAGCGGCACTAAGACGTCAGCTGAAAGCTGAAGCAGATCAGGCAGAAGCGAATGCTCAGATAAAACTCGAACATTTGAACGCGAACTTCGCGATTATGAGAAGCACATGAAGGACTTACAACAGCAGAATGAGATGGTGATTTGTTCAAAAGAGCTTACAAATTTCTCACCATAATCTAGCATATTACGTTCCAGCAAAAAGAACGTATCGCTGAGTTAGAGGGGGCTTTGGCTAAGATGGAGGAGATGCCAACAAGTCTAGATGCTCTGAAAGGTGACGACAGCGATTGGACTATCAGATCTGAGTGTGACATGTGGGTGAATCTGTCACATGCTTAAATAATATTCACTTTGTTAGTAGGCAGTCTTTATTTCATGCCTAAATTATAGCGTCGCAAACGAATTGCGTGATCGACTTTCTGCAGCTGAGAAAGAAAACGAACTGCTACATCATAAGGTCGAGTCACTACAGAAGGAATTAGATGAAAAAGCAGCTGCTGTCAACGATGTTACGTCGCAGGGTAAGGTATGTATACCAATGTCATATTTCTGCAAGCTTTTCACTACATATTCTTTACTTTTTTTCAGGTGGGACAAACATTCGTTATTGGTGGAGGCTGTGATGCTGAGGCGTATTTGCAACGCATTGACGATCTGGAGGCCCGTCTGCATGAAGAACAAGAGGAACGGGCTAAGGCCAGCGCAGCTCTTGCTGTGAGTGTTCTGCTTTCTCAAAAGCGTCACATATGAACTGTCCTCCTTTTAGGCTTACATGTCTCGTTATCATAAACTGGAAAAGAAACTACAAGAAGGGCAAATCTCAGTTACCGACTCCCCATTCCGCAACAAAGAAGAAGCGAGGGAACGCGTAAGATTATTTGAACTATAATTTAGTTACTTATAGGGTGAAAGTATAGGTGAATATGAAGTTCATGCTTAAGTTCTGTCTCCGCTAGCAGTTTTTGTTTAATTAAAATGTTTCACATTGTCCAAATGCCACTAATGTGGTCGACTTTACTTTCAAATTCTTTGCATCATCTGTCATTATCTGACGCTATAAAATGAGTTCAGCTTTGGATGGAAAGTATGCGGTATAGTGGCTCTATCTAGTTATGAGCGGTGAAATTCTTCTCAGTGATGTGGTTATTCTGTGACCCAAATGGGTGATCTGGTCAGGCTGTGTCCGGGCCTCAGACAGGAATGATGATTTTCCTGTTAAAAATGTATCGTTTTACGTTTTTCTACAATGTGGAAATGTCCGTCCGCTCTGAGGAACCGCCTGTTTTTTTTTTCTTGAAAGTCCCACTCTCTTGATGATCAACTTTAGTGCGTCAACAGAGCATTTGCAGGCTATGCAAATTTATCATGGTCTTTGCCATCTAGCGATGGAGAATAAGGATCTGCGGAAGGAGTGCGCAAGATTATGCAAGCAGAATAGCATTCTGAGCGCCAATTCTACTGCGCATTCTATCCATCATACAGGTTAGAATGGCACTAGTTGCAGTCGTTACTTCATTGTCTCGACTGTTCATTTTCAGAAACACCTAGTGATAATGATGCTGTTGCTGAGAAGAGTTCTTTGGTCACCGACGAACACTTTGAGGAGAAGGTATGTTGAGCAATTCTCAGGAGAATTTACTTCTTCCTTTTGCTGCTGCTTCATGGGTACCTGTAGCAAAAGCATTTTCTCCCGTGCTAGGTTGCCTACGTTACCACTTTGCTTATGGTCCTTGCGAAGATTCCCACATTCTTCAGCTTTTGAGCACTGATATTACTCAGAACTGTCATTCTGAACGTGATCGAGAAGTTTTCAGCAAAAGGAATTGCTTCGCGATCTTGAAGATTTCATTGCTAATGCTGGTGACTACGACAGTCTCATTGACGTGATGAAAGGTAAGAACTGTTGTTCTAAGCTGTTTCTTCTGTCAGAAGTCATTTGTAAATCCAAAAACGAACGGGGGTTGGTGAGGGAAGTAACACTGGCGCTATACTCCTCGAGGAGTGTAGCACTTAGCGTCGCCGTCGCCGGCGACTGTGATGCCGATGCGTATCGATTGTGGGCGGATCGGCGACGGCGATCGCCAACTTTGGCGACCCCCGTCGCCAATATCGGCGATTGGCGGCCGCCGTCGTCGGCGACTGTGATGCCGATGCGTATCGATTGTGGGCGGATCGGCGACGGCGACGCTAGGTGCTATACTCCTCGAGGAGTATAGCGCCAGTGTAAGTACCTGAGTATCCAATCAACTTGTTTGATAGAGAGATATCTGAAGTCTTTGTTCTTTCCGTTTTGCCTTCGCTGTTTTGGGAACAGTGTATTATGTTACGCATATTCAAAACCATAAAGGATGATTCTAGATGCTAACAGTGACTTCCTCCACATAAGTGATGCTGATTTTTCGTCACGTTCAAGAGGTAGTCCAGACCGCTCGGACATGCGAGGTCCTCCTAGGGATTCTATTGCCCCCGAAAATTTATCAATGGTGAGTGTTATCTATAGCTTCGTCCACAGAGCAGTTCACTTTGTTTCTAAGATGTGCATTTCGATTCGCGATCTGCGTAACAAAGTTGTTCTTCAGGTCAATGCATCTCTTGTAGAGCTGATGAATCTGTCTCTCAATACATCGAAAGACATTGCAAAGTTCAAGGTGAGTGTGCGGTTCACGGGAAAATGACCTGAAATGTAAGGCATACGTCTCTGATATAAGCAAACTTTAGGAGCGTCTCGGTTTATTCCGAGGACTGATGGAAAGGATCTTTGAAACTCTTAGAAATTCCGGACTCCTACTGGAGGAGGTGTTGGAGCAAGTTGGTCTTTTTAGTGATAATATCCTTGTAATGTTGTTTTGTTAGAATTTCAGCAATTGATATTCAGTACTTCAAGTCCATTTCTGCGCTTTGGCTAGCTCTGATTGCAAAATTTCACCTGATAAAATTGAGACACTTTTAAGGAAAAATGAATTCAGGAAAATAAATGCAGGACTCGTTCTGACCAGTATTCGTGGAGCGGTCTGGGCTTTAGCTAACGATATCGAGAATTGGGTATCCTCCTGGATGAGTCATTCTTGGAGAGGATTTGGCGCATGTTCGCTTTAGACGAGTTTATGTGATTATCAAAGTTATCACATAATCGTTCGATTGCAACCCCTGTTTAGATTTGCGTGTAGTGTGCGCTAGAATGTTTACATGCACACTCCTTTATGCGAAATTATGCATACGTAAGTACAAAGGCCAATATGAGAACTTTGGCGATACGTCTGAAGGGTCCATACACTATTACGAGTGGATTGCGGTGCATCTACATAGCGCATCTTGCTCCCTGACGATACAGACCAAACTGGTTCGCCAGTACACCGTTTATCTACTTTTTTGAGCCCTGGTTAAAAAATTGGTCATATTTCGTGGCCCTACACCAAAGGAAGTGTTTGTATTCCAGCTTGGGTCAGGATCCGATGAAAATAAGCAACTGGCCGAAAAGATTCGTGCTATGAAGTTCGCTTGGAACACCTGTCTAAATGAGACACACAGCATTATGGGAGCCATTGATGGTACGTTTCTCGTTCTTCCGAAGCGATGTTCTGCACCAAACTCCTGCTGTTCATCGACTTTACGGGGATTCTATTCCTTCAGAGACGAACATCTGCATGAACGATGTGAGTTTGAGATTGATGGCAGTTGAAAAGTCCATAAATGAGGTCTCGTTCCGTATGGATTTCTCCGCTATGCATACTAGCACACACTTCTTCACCCAAACAGATGCACAAAATCGTTCACAATTCGAAGGTGCGTCTTCTTGTCCTCCTTTCTGATGGCATGCTAAAGTTATATGCTGTGTTTAGCTGCCGTGGGCCATGAAAATGATGTATCAGACCTACTAAACCAAATTTCTTCACAGAAAGAGGAAATCATCACTTTGCGTTCACAATTGGCAGAGGTACTTCTTTTAAGAAATACAATGCAGGCTCATAGATCACTTTTCATTTCAAGGCCGAAGGTGCTCGTGATGCTGCACGTTCTTCGCACGAGAGTATTTCCAAGAAGATTAACGAGTTTGAGGCTGAAATTGCTCGGCTATCTGAGGAGAGAGATAAGCTCATTACAGCTGCTAAGTCGTTTGAAGCTGAAAAGAAGGAGCTGCGAGTGTCATTACAAGTTTGTCCCTTTTCAAATGCAAAATTTCACTTGACGGAATTTTTTTCTAATCTTTCGAGAAGATAGTATCAGAGCGAGATTAAGGAGCAGAAATTAGCCATGGAACATCTCAATGAAGACCAATCACAAATTCGCCAAAATGCTGAAGTTCTGCTAAAAGAAGTTGCTGATAAGGATGCAACTATAATCGAGCTGGAAGGAAAGCTAATGCTTTCCAAGAAATCGGTGCGTTCTTTTTGGTTTTTTTAGGAATCTCTTTTTTTCGCTCCGTTGTCGTTATGTAAGGCTGAAATTATAACTAATAAGCTGCAAGATAAAGGGTGCAAGAACACAATGGGTTCGGGGTGATTATTTGTCTGCACAAAAAAGCTCTGTTTTGAAGATGTCTGGAAGAAAATGTTCTTTTTTTTTGTCAACTAGCGAAAGGCTGCTTAGTATCTCGATCGTTCCTCCATCTGCGTAGTTGTAGATCTATAGGGATGCCCTGGCGCAGTCAGTGCTTCTCAAGGTCTTTTACTATCAACGACGATGGTAGAATCAATGGCAGCGCTTGAAATATGACGTAGGGTTTTGAGAAGCCTTCACTGAGGTGGATTGTGTGAAAACAATCCGGAAACTCAATGGAGTATCCATTAGAATAGGCCAGCTTGACGACTGCTCCTGGTTTTTGTTATAAAGGAACATGTCATGCAAGCCACAGAGAATTAGCCCCTCCGATTCTGTCCTTGATTCTGGGGCCTCGCTGATATCCTTGGGTTGATGTGCACCTTAGTGATCAAACTTTTTCTTTTTCTTCTTCTTCACATTTTCGAATTTGAGGCCATCTACTAATACGTTCCACTAATGAATGCTGAAAAGACCTGTTTGTCCCCGTTTATGGATTCAATTTCTCGTTCTTTATCCAGGTTTCCTTTCCCTTTTTGAGTGAAAATTGTACAGTATGCACTTTTGAATTCAAATCATGTACTTAACGTTACCGTGAATGCCTCCTCTAAGGTTCTCATATTGATTCATCGTGATTTTCCGAAAAGAAAAAGAAATGAAAAACTAGACTTAATGTAGCGGCTTTTATAGTTCTACTCTTCTACTGCTTATTTGTTTTTAGAGCGAAAAATTAAAAGCGGCTATTTTGGAACGCGAAGATGATGTGAGGAAGCTCCAAGAAGCTCTTGACCAAGAACACCAAAGAAAGGTCGTGGAGAACAACACTCTAAAAGCAGATCTAGTCGCTGCTCAGGTTTGCCTGAACTTTTGAATATTGATTAGCTCCATCTAAATTGCTATGAAGCAAATTTTAGGAAAGTTCGCAGTCGTTGCGCCGCGACATCGAGAAAATCCGTAACGAATACAACATGAAGGAAGTCACCATACGGCACTTGAAGGAACAACTTCAAACAGCTACAGAGAGTGTGAGGGAAATGTTATAAGCCTCTCATTTTTAAGGTTGCTTGCAAAGTTCATACACACGCTTGTGTGCGTTTTGGCGTTTCTGAACGCTTGGCGGATATCGAACTTGCCATCGCGCATTAGGAAGTCGCCGATAGGCAGGATCAGTGAATTCAGAGTTGCTTTAGACGCCAGGACGTGCACTGGCGCGTTTTGGAGTTTATGGACCGTCCGAAGGTTATAGATGACTTATTGTCCCAAATGTTTTGCAGAATACTCGTATGGCAGAGCTTGTTTGTGAGCTACAGCAAGCAGCGAATGAGAGAGAGAAGGAGAAGATGTCTCGTAAAGACAGTGAAAGCGGTGCTACAGTTGTCGAAGTGCAGGCAATTCCGACAGCAGCTAAGGTAGACTGTTTAGTATGTTGTTGGTGTATGTGTGTGTGATGTCAAGTATTCTATTTACTAATTTGTAGGTAAAATCACGCGAAGCTCAAACAGACATGACAAGAACTGCATTAGCACAGATTGAATTGGATTCTGTCTCGTATACATCAGAATTGAAGGAGCTTCACACTGCGTACAGAGAGCTGGCGACTGCTATCGGTGAACTTGTGGTTAAAGATGTTAACATCGTCCCCACTTCAGGGTAATTTTCAGTGCAATAAGCGCTATTTAATTTTGTCTATTCATGTTATTCTGAGCTTTTAGAGACATTGTTTCGATTGAAAAAAGCTGTAAAGAGTTGTCCAGACTCATTCGTCATGAAAAACGAAGGCGCGATAAACAAGCCGTTGAAATAGCAGAAGTCACTGAAAAAGTCAATGATCTTCATCGGAAAGGGTGTGTATCTTTATCAATCATCGCTTTATTGGCGAAGAAAACTAAACTTTTTTCAGTGCACTCGCAGAAACTGTGCAGAACGATCTCCAGAGAGCTGTCAGCAGTGATGCTCCGAATTACACTCCACCTCAGCAAAGTATGTCTTGGTACACATCATTTATAATTAAGACCTTCGAACCAATAATGCGTTGTCATTATTGGAAAAAAGTTATCTTGAAGAAAGTTTCTCGTTGGATGTTTCTGAGGTAATTGCGTGTGTGATTACAATTTGAGCATGTAAATGGGAAAGTAGTGGTTGGATAATGCGTTTTTATGACTAGGCCTCATCAATTTCCAAAGGATAAAGAATGTTTAGAGTATGAAATTCCAATGCGTCAAAAGCTGTATGTTTTGACGAGCATGGCCATGGATCTGGTGAACGAACTGCGACGCTTGTCAAATCTCAACGCATCAGGACACACGGTAATACTCTGCACTATTTTTGGTGGATAGATTAGATTTTGATATGCTTGAGCACGCATGGAGTATTTAATTGGATAGTTGTAAAGCCGGAACATTGGAAAAAATCTCAAGTGATTTTGAGGATGTCTTCTTTAATCCCATAGGGGTTGTCATCTTCCTTTGCGAGTCTGTTCTCCTGTTAAAACACCATGGAACCACTATGTCACTGTAGATACCGCGAATGCACAGCTATCACTTATCGGATTTGATTAGCATGGTCTTTTAGAATGCTAAATCGATTTCCGCCCGCCTACTATCACTCCAGGTCCAGTTATCTCTAGGACATCAGTTAATGATCTGGTTGCTAGAGATAACGATATGGGGGAGGGCAAGCGTTGCGGAAATCAGCACTGCTCATCCCACAAGACAATATTTACTCATGCCAGATATCGAAGGGGCTTGATAGTCTGACACCCCTGTGAAATTTTTGAGTAATTTAACCCTTGTGAGAATTGAGTTGGCGAAGTTTCATCCAATTTTTCTTTCGAGGTATACCTCATTTTCAGGTGGATTTCAAGAAAGTGATTGACCAAGCCAGGTATCTTCGCAATGAGCTGAATGAAAGATTTGTTATCGTTCGTGCTGAAAAGGAAAACATGCACAGCTATCACTTATCGGATTTGATTAACATGGTTGGTTTATCCAAACATTTGTCAAAGCTTTTGTTATTACATCATCTCTCTGCACAGGTTGAGCTGCTCAGCAAGGACAACCGCACACTTTACGACAGCCTAAATCGGTGCAAAGCTGACTATGAAAATCTTAAGAAAGACGTGAGTGGTGTTAGCTGTGCATAGTGAGCGAATTGTTCCGAAAGAACGAAAATGTTTCCAGGCTAACAATCCTGAACTGGAAAAGAAAATCGCTGCTCAGCTGCGCAGCATACATGCCGTGATGGGCGAGTCGAACCGTGCTTGTGAGCTTTTACAAGGAGCAACCAGCAAGGCCTCTAATCGTGCTAAACTAACCAACCATCGTGATTAACTGCTTTTATCTCGTTTGCTCATAATGACAGTTATCTCTTCCGTTGTTCTCGATACTCGTATCTTCATCCGATGATCTTTTGACTAACGTACTGGTGTTTATCTTGGTGATGTAGAATCTGCTGTACTCCATTTGACTCGTTTTAACTCACACGTTGTGCAATGTCTTATAACATCATCTTCTACAATTCACATATCTAGGCTTCGATTGAAATGAAGATGATACTCAGTTATTGCACTTTGTTTCTGTTTGTTACGTTCTACGTACGTTTTACCATACCTTGGCTCAGTCATTTTGATCATTCTTCCTCTTAACTGAGTGACTGCTAAGACACACCCATTGTAGAACAGATATGACCGAAGAGAGCATAATGAGACAATCTGATGTGGAAGCGACTTCATCGCGAGGCTCTACGAGCGTGTGTGTAGATGGATTATTTAAGAGTACTGACGGGGTGCGTCCATACTTGTTTTATTTTACGAATCAGATTTTACTATTTTTCTTCCTTATTTCTTGTCCATTCGTCACTCATCTGCCACAGTTCCTTATCACCATCCGCTTTGTTTTCCTTTTGCTTTACTACGGCTTGGTTTTTTTTTCTTCTGCATATCAGCTTTTGGTCCTGTTACCTGAGTCTTGGCATTTTTTTTGTTTTTTTTCTTGTTTGCCCTGTCTTTCTGTGAACCTCAGCTTCTCGCTGCTGTTCTTGCCTTCTCCTTTGTTCTATCGGCTTGTACTAGTGCTCAATCACGTTTGTTCACCTTCTTGTCCACTATGCGCATCACCACTTTAAATCTTAGTTACAGCAGGGCTGGGAGTCATGAATGCATAATCGAGCAGAACCATATGAGCGTCTTCTTACATTACATGGTTCAGAGGATAACCAGTGACACTAGCCATCATTGGTTTGTGTGATTAATGGCTCATGAATTCCGGCCCAGGAAGGGGCTCTTCCCTCTCTCTCCTACCCCCTCTTAAGTGAAAAGGTTAACCAGACGCTACAGTTGCACGTGGTCGAAGTATTTTCCAGTGCTGAAGGTGGTTATGGTCTGATATAAAAGTTGATGGAATGAAAGCAGTTGAAGCAAACCT
>KN729794.1:0-15741 GCA_000816745.1 Ancylostoma duodenale | reverse complement strand
AGTGGTTGGTCAGGTTAATGTCTGCGACAGGTAGAGATGTTGGGTAGGTTCTAAGCTGAAACAGCTGGAGGAAAAAGAAAACAGGGCATATCCTAATTCACAACGTCGAAAGTGCCAAAAACAAAAAAAAACGAAAAAAAGGCTGGCATGAAGGGAGCATAGGTTATAGTAAGAAGGGGAGGGATTGGCATGGGAACAGATCCGAGGTCATGAGGAAAACCAAGTGTACATCGAAAAAAGATGAACAGCTGTCCATGAACAGCTCATTCCCTAGGCTTCAAAATTCTCTGTGGGAAGACATTCATGTTTAGTAAAGACTGTGGAAAAACTAGTGGTTTCCCGATGGAAAGGCGTTATCAGCTTGTCAAGATTGATTTAGAATCCTCATCTGAGAACGCGTAAATTCGAAAAATAACGAATTTCCAATGTGTTAACATTAGCTGATCTACAATACTGCTCACAGGATCGCGAAAACGGACGGTTGCTCGTCACCGTCGCTTTGTTATAACTTCGGTAGAACTGCACCAATCGAAGCGATTTGGTCACCATTCGATTTGTCTCAAAGAGATCTTTCAGATGACCTACTTAGTACTGAGAAAAACTGAGTATTTCGGTTATTTACGAGTACATTCTTATGCATTTTGTGTCATTATGCCCATTAAACACCCATGATCGGCCGAAGTACTCATTCGCTTGCCCAAAAAAAGGTTGCCTTAATCTAAACAAATGTTTCGCAAAGAGAATCCTCTGGTAGGCATTGAACGTGAGGGTCGCTCGCGGGCGCGACATACTCCCACCCTCAAGGTCCGCCGGGGTGCTTTGCAGCAGCTAACAATGTTGAAAAACCGTAGCTTTCAGAAGCTTCTCATTTTGGCCCAGGATATGGCGCTTGAAGACCTCTTTCAGAATGCGTAGGCTCCCATTGTCCGAACGTTCTTCTAGAGCTACTAGAGACGGTTTTAGGATTGCGGCTAAGTTTTCTGCAAAATGAGTGCAGTCCCAGTTGGCACACGATGACGACTAGAACTGCACCAACTGCCCGTTTTTGGAAGTACCTATAGTGTTCTTTACAAGATTTTCGTAGAAATTTCGTAGCTCACCTCACTCAATAGTAGCTCCCCCAGCATCGAGGTTTACACGAGGCACAACGAGAGTTTGTATTTTGGACAAGGATAACATCGAGACTAGTAGGCCTGCAGAAATGGCACTTGCAGAACATAAAGCTCACAAAGACTTGTCTTAAACCTGCTATTCTTCCTTGCTCAAATTTGCTCGGTCTGTTTCAATAATGTGCGCTACCAGCAACTTCGTCAAAAATTGGGTTCTCTTGAATTGGTGTGGAATTTGCCCAGATCATCTCCCAGATGCTTGACGGTGGAGGCTTCTGCTTCAATTCACAATATATAATCGAATCTAAGCTTGAAATCCAGTTCACCGCCGCGTGTTTGACCTACTACTAGCCCTATCCATTACACTGCATCAATCGATGTGTCGATTATTTGGAGAAAACCAGTAAACCAAACGTTTTCCGCAACATTAAGAAGGTTATTTGAAAGATCTCTACTCCGCACAGCGACCGTCAGTTTTCGTGATCCCGTGAGCAGTATTGTAGATGGGGCAACGGCACACCATTAGCAGTTGATATGCCTTAAAGGGTTTCACTACCCATTCTTGCAGATGAGGTAAAATGGAAGAATTCTCCAAGATTACCTTATAAAATGAAAGGAACACATTGCCTCAGCTCATCCTTAATTCCTTATTTTTGCGATAACTTTCGAAACCTCTTCTTTGAAATTCGTGCCGCGCGGACATCCTTTTTCGGGAGACCTATGTCCGACCCCATGGTTGCACTGCTTCTTATCCATCACTATTCTTCCATCAAAGCGGCAATATTCGAACTCCCACCTGGAAAAAGTGGAGGAAATCAAATTCTGCTGCTCTGCTCATACTCCTCCACCATGTACTGCGTTCTATCGTGGACGTTGTCTTGAACAAAAATAACGAAGGGATCTGATGAAAGGCGAAGAATGCAAACGACTTCGATGCTTTGCTCCCCTCTCATTGCATATATTCATTATTATTCATAACCTCTCCCTCACCACAAATTTGCAACCAAATGAACCAACAGGATAATACCCATTTCATGAATGGTGACATTTGAGGACAGAAAAATCCCTAATAATGAAAGTGGTAGTGAAAGAAGGAATTCTTCTGTATGAAAAGTTATGAGCAATAGTCCCATGATTGGATTCAAAATGAAATTTGACGATTTTGATGAGGTTTTGTGGAGCTTTGCAAGATGCAAAAGATAACGCCAACGACTGAAAAACAGATGGTTTCATCCTGAAATAATCGAAATACTTTGTAAAACCTGTCTCTGTCTTATTTTTCCGAAATTCTAAGCTGTTCGTGGGTGCTTCTAACGTAAACAGTAGACAATTTGTAGTAGTAAGCAGTATGCAATGTGACAGTAGGCAATTTCAGTTCTGACGCACTTTTCACCCTTAACAAGACGATGGTTTCCTTCCTTACCATCCTTTTCTGGCACATGCTGGGATTATAGTGAGGGAGTTGCTAATGAAATGAGCTGTGCGTAGAACAACCTTGCCACGACCTCCAGCTGAAAATAGTGCTACCCTCACGTAACCAGCGCCTAGTTGTCAATACTTGTAGAATTTGCGAACTGCATTGCGATGCACGGTCAGAAAAAAATGACTAATTTTTTAAAATTGACTGGTAAAAATAAACAAAAACTAGCTAATAAATCTAGCCTCACTGATATGTAACAGCAGAAAAACCTGATCTCCGAATAGTTAAATAAAAACTAGTGAAAATGCGGCCTTCCAATTTTTTTCTTTTGAATTTGTTCTTAATTCCCCTTCCACCCCTGTTATTTCCGATGTTAGAGTGCTGAGTACGTAGTTTACTCATTCTATAATTTTTTCGGAGCAAATGTGATTCTTGACAGACCATGATAAGAAAACAATAAATAATTTTTAAGGAAACATGCCAAAATATTGTTTCTCAACAATGACCACATTCGCGACAATGCAGATATTGCGTTCCAAACCCAATGCGAATTCATGTCTTATTTTTACGTATATTCCAGTAACAAGGGTATGTTTGGTGCGCTGAAAACGAATATGAAGTCTATTAGGTGTTAACATCTATTATTATTGAAAGTCCTTGCATTTTTTTTCGGATGCACTTCTCTCCAAGAGTTTGTCACCTTTTCGATACATGTTATAAACGATTTGGAAGCGCTATTTTTTCTCTACAAAATGGTGGTGAAAAGATCTTTTTAAACGACAGTTCGCCTGAGTTTTGAGCCTGCGAAATGGTGCAATGAGTCGATGAAAAATAGCGCTACCGACAACTGCCTACCTTGGCATTCAGTTGAAGCTCGAAATTCCATCAAAGCCGCACAGTCCTATTGTGCTAAGCGTGAAAGAGACGTTTCGCTTTAAATGATCTATCTTCAGCGATTTTCGCTGTTCATAGAAGGCACATTTGGTCTCAATGACGGCAACCACTTCGAGCAAACACATCTCTTTCACGAAAACCTGGGAATTGCTCTAGAGAAATTGTATGGTCTAGTTGGACATCACACTTCTCAAGGCTAGCAAATAAATGAGGTAGTTCTGCTAAAAGAACTCAACGCAAGGGTTCAGTCATCTTACTCTATGATAACGTCGGACCCTACCCTTGCCAGAGTCGCCATACCGGCTATCCATCAGTTGCATCCATGATGCTCTTCAGCGTTTAAATTCGAAAGAGCTCACACATTCAAACAGTATCTGGTGCTTTCTGTTCTCTACTGAATACAAGGAGGAAATGGTGGTTTCCCTGGATATGGCATTTTTCTTCTTAAGCGTAGACATAAAGACTTCAATAGGTCTGTGAAATCCTGTGATGATAGAATTGTAGAGGAAGGAAAGAACTTTCAGAAGGTGTAGAGCATGTTACGGAAGATTGGTAATAGGGCGGAAAACACGCGAATGAAAGAAGTGCAAGGACTAGTGTTAACACCTAATATTTTGCACGCTGAGGCTTTCTTGTGACGTTACAGCGTCAATGCTGTAAAAACTATATTTACATTAAGTCTACAATAACCGTATAAAAGTGCTATAAAAAATGTCATCTTCATGTTCGACATGTCAAATAACCCCACTGCGAAAGGTTTCACTAAATTCTGGGAGAAAATACATTTACAGTACTTATAGTGAACGTAAGGTATCTCTATAATAGTGAGTTACGGCACAGAATGGATGTCTTATTCGTTATCAACATGTGATGTAACCCCAGTAGGGAAAATCTGGGAGGATTTCTTTGAATAAGAAGGGTTAAAACACATACATACGATCCACCGGTGGGTCGTATTGTCCGTTATGTGCTGATTGTAATATTCGGATGGAACAGCAAAAAACACAGCGGAAGGGTACAAAAGTGACTCAATAGACCTTCCCCTTGAAGGTTTCATAACTGCAACAGAAATACACGTGCAAGCAATAGGAATGCAGAGGGGAAACAATGTGAAAACATAAGAACAGGAAGAAAAAACTGTGGGAAAAGAGAGGGGTGGAGGATAGAAGTAGTTGCTACTGCAGTGAGTGTACATACTAGTCGATAACTAAGCATTCCCCGTAGCTGTAAGATAATGAATAAACTAAGAATTTCTATCTGGTATTCAATACATGCTGCAACAATACTGTAGTAATTAGAAGTATTTCCTATTGGTAAGATTTGAAAGCAGCTTTACGAGAACGAAAAATGTGACCAACAAGACGAGATGAACGGAATAGGAGGGCTTTTTTCAGGTCTCTTATGAATTCGCGGAAAATTTGAAAATTCCACCAAAAGCAAGAGCTTGTGGGCCGTTTCAATCCGTGGTATTTATGCAGTGATCCTGGGTAAGTAATGTGACGAACATCACTAAATGCGATCGAGACGGGGAATGACAAACGTAAAAAAACATGAATTAGGATTTTTGTTTACTTGGAGGTGTTATTACGCTATCGTAGAGTTAGTTATATGCATACTTATGTCTATAATCCCGCAGGAGAAATAACAATCGTCAATTGGTGAGCACTTCTAGTGGCTTAATGCAATACATCGTAATACATGGTCTTAAGAACAATGAACCTTCAATATTTTTGTAGAGGGGAGCTTTAGAAAAAGGCTGGAGAAGTGTTGGGGAATTCTGACTTTTACAACCTTTATTCAGAAGATTGATGAGGGTTCTCGTCTCAATTCTAGTCATCATAAATGAAAAAAGTCCTTATAATTAGGAGGTTTTTTCTAGAAGCGAAGCATAAGTTCATAAAAAGTACATTAGTCCGTTTTTTTTCACGAAGTACAATAGAAAATAAAGGTGATCAATGAGTAAATAAGTAGAATTATAATAGAAAAATGCCAATCAAAAGGGTTCTTTCTGCAAGATTCTGGCAACGGAAATGCAAGAGGCCAGACTCGCAGATTGGAATGAACCTATCTCACGTGAATCCTTGCGAGCAAGAACTCCAGAAAGTAATTTGACCAAGCGTCGAGATGTTTTTGTGTGAATATTTGATCAAAGTTTCTCTGACTCCCCTGGTACCGCATTAAAAATTGATGTTTCCTCATAAAAGATCCGGGAGACAGAACAGCCAGAGAGTTCACTTATTTATTTATCTATTTATTTATTACACCATGAGGTGAATCAATCATGGAAAGGAAGAGAAAATACAACTAAGTCGTCCTTGATAAGTCTAGGACCCTTTCCAGCATTTATTCTGCGAGTTGAAGAATTTGCCTAATAAGTTTTGATCTACAGTTTGGAAACTAGAGGTGCAAAACGGATTTTGTCGCAGCCATTGATGGATGCAAGGGAAGCGAGGCAATCGTAGAATCAAATCAAACGTAAATGCAAAATTCAAAGGAACACTTCGAGGAGAAAGTGCAGCAAGAACACGTACAAAGTGAACTTCAAATGAACGCGCATTTCAAAGGTGTTCACTGTTGGTGCGCAGCGATAAAGCCCTCGGGCGATGGAGAGTCAAGGATCACAGGAGAGCCAGGGAGACCGGCCGAGAGGCTGTGGCCGGCGAGGAGGCGACGGCAGCGCCTGCGGCAGACAGCGCTCACGGGGCGGAATCGAAGGTAGCGGGGGCGAGGAGAGAGCGTCGCCACGGGTGGAGGGCGCCTGATCCGCCCGACGGCGCCCCTGGACGAAGCAGCAGCGGCAGTGGCGTCGGCAGCGGCTTCGCATCCCGCCGTCGCATCTTCTGTCGTCGCCGTCGTCGTCATCGCGATGTTCACCTCCGCCACCGCACAGTCGACGCCGCCGGAAGTACCCCGCATCACGCTGGACTCCGCTGGAGAGTCAGCGGACATCGCACCTGGGCCCAGCAACGATTACCACGCTCGCGATCCGAGCATCGTCGTGGACTGCGATGTCTGTGTGTTGGAGGATCAGCGGCTGTTCTACATTCAGTGAGTGTTCGATGTTCTCATCGTTGTGTCCTTTAATTAACTTGGAATCGTATAGAAATCGTTGGTGTATGCATAGTGCAGACGGTGGTGGCCATTAAAAAGCACCACTGGGCAGCCAGAGGTACATTTCATTTGCTATAACGTTGCCAGTCAGTTGTTTTACCCTTTATTGACACTGCCGAGCAGCGTATCTCAAAAATTTTCTAGCTCTCCGTGTTTTCGCACTCATTATTCCTGCAATGATGCTGTCTGTGACCTTCCCATCCAGCAATCCCCGCATCTTTAGGAGGTACAGAATTTAGCTCAGTTCTTTTCCACAAATTTCCGCTCATGGGCTCCGGGTTGTCCAGCAAGGCCAAATTTGTCCGCAATGTCAGAAAATGTTCACAAATCCTAACCCAGACATACTTCCTAACTGAACTTACCTAGAGCTACTGAAATTTCTTCACATCTCTGTTGATTCCGATTGTTAGGGACGACCTTTTGCTCCCACTTTTTCGCACCGGAATGAATCCGAAAGGGCAAGTTTGGCCATGTTGGACAAGAAGCACTCATCCTATGGCTAAATATGCCTACAAATTACCCCACTGCATTTTTTCCGTTCCAATTTTCACTTCGAAATTATGTGGTTTTTTTGAGGTGTTTTTTCAGTCAAAGAAGATGTTACATACCCTTATGAATTTTACAGCCTTTTTACAACGAAACCTTTCCATGGCATCAATAGTTTCATTTCTTTGACTGAAAGTAGTTTTGCAGACGATTTTTTGGAATTTTTCCATACTTTATTGCTCTATCCAAGCTTACTTTGCCCATTTGCTGCTACCCTGTTTGTATCGCTTCATCTTTTGTGCTCTTTATTTTACCTCTTTTTTTTGTTTTCATCTTTGTGGATGCTGTTTTCTTGGATTAAAAGAGAGTTAAACAACATTGTGAACACAGAACCAAAGTGATTCGTCTTAATTTGAGTGAGCTATAGCTCGCTTCTTCTGTCATTCCTTGGCTTTTTTCCTCTTCGCTGCTTGCACTCATGATTTATAGGGTTTCATCTCGTTCTGTTGAACAGGATAATATGTTATAAAAAAGGCGAATAACAAAAAAGGATGGATAGAGCGGTGAGAGAGGTACGGGGGAGTATTTTGGTTTTCCTACTATTCATTTGCTGACTAGTAGAAAGCTGCATGTGATGGGACGTTTCCGTAAATAATGATTCACTTTTAATTTAAATAACTGTTGTTTTCTGGTGTTTTTTTTTTCTGAGGAAAATCGGAGTAGTTTTCTGGCTGTTTTTCTGAGGAAAATCGGAGTACTTTCTGGAAAAAACGGGACCGATCTTGGTCACGAGGCTTGTCCTTGTCCTTGCCCGTGGAAAATTTCCCCAGGATTTGCTCGTCGGGCGATTTTCGCCCCAATTCCTCTGCCGCAACGTGTCCATAATTGGTGAGTGCGTGACTAACGAAGTCATCGTGTGAATCAATGTGTGGTTGCCACTTGCGACCACGTATAAATTAACAATCATTCCGAGCCTGCCGCGCGTCGGGATCCTCTCGGCCTCATGAGATCGTGGTGTTTTTGGGCTTGACTTACCTCCGAGATTTGGCGGATGTTTACGCACACGACAGCTGCCCCGGCAAACCTGCCAAAGAAGAGCTGAGTGTGCGAAAATGCGTATTAAATACCCGGCCCGTTCCGATCCGCGATCTAATCCATTTTGGGAGCATCGAGGCCATGGTTTATTTCATTTTGCTCAGAAATGGATGGGCATTTCCGCTTGTTTTCCGTGATGCTCCCCTCATTCCTATGATGGGATTCATGAACGTCCCTGGGAATCAGCGAACCTATCCATAAATCGAGAGTGGATGAATTCTCCTTGGGAAAAGATGGATTTTATTGAGGAACTTCGTCATAGCTCGGGAAGGAAATGGTTATTGAGGACTCTGAATTACAGCAATTTTAGTCCATGAAATTGGTCCATTCTGAACTACGGGGAAGGCCGCAATTTACCTGAAAACCTGCAGAAGTTTGACTACTGAATTGTCCGAGCGGGGAGTTGGGATTTCTTGCAGAGAGGTCTTCCCCCCTGTTTTGCTCATAAATTGCAGCGCGTATCGCTCCATCTCAGTGCCACAACATCAAATGACGTGCGACGTCTTCAATGCCCTCTAAGAAGTTCCCACCTGGGAAATCAAGTGTGATCTGCTAGCCGACATCCAACGAGGGTGTTCCCCGGAAAGTTGCGCCTTTCCTGCAAGTCCTGGATGAGTGGGTTCCCCCGGCAAAAATCGCTGTACATCGCAGCTATCAACAACAAACGTTTGATTCCCATGCTGTGATGGGATTCCCGGATAAATTGAGCTATTTTTGCTTGGGAAAGTTGTCTACTTATAGTCTGACGGTAGTTCAGCTGCTTCCCAGGAGTGTTCATGAATCCATGCACTGGGCAGCGTCTTGGAGGGGGGGGGGGGGAAGAGTTTGGTCCTTTCATTAGCTCACAGGTTTTGTCCCTCATTACCAGTGATGGTATCCATGAACGGCAGGCCCCAGGAAGGTCTTGCTTCTCACTAATCCAATTTAGACAATATCTGCTGCTGCAAATAAGGCGTGTAATTGGCGTCAAATTTATGGACAGGCAAAGGAAAGCATAAAAATTAGCGTGAAATTCATTTGGGTAGCCTTGAGAGTGCATCTGCGACTTTGTCTGCAGTTGCGGCCATGCCGTGGTATCGGCCAGCCGATCAGCTGGTTTGATCCAAGTTTTATGCCTTCACTTGTAAGTTCTTACATGTAAATGCTGTGATTCCTAGCATTTTGACGTTTTCCTACTGTCACTTAGTAAAACCTCCTACCCGACACCTCTTACGGTGTCCTCCCATCGATCAAACCATCTGATCAGCGGCCAACAACGCGCCGCAGCCGTAATTGCGGACATAGGCACAAAGGCACTCTTTACTATATCTATTTCCGCCGAAAAGCTCCTCCACTTTGAGAGTCCAGAACTTTTTTGGGAATGTCCATGAATTACACCAAAGAAAATGACCCTAATTTGCGGTAATCTCCTTCACAGCCGATACTCAATCTTTTCCCAGTTTAAACAACGTTGAACAAATCCCAGAGAAGAGAAATGGTAGTCGTCGAGAGGGTCACCTGGCAGAGGAACAGCAGTGTCGAAGCAGCAACGAATACATCAAAAACCTACTGCAAAGTAACCACACAGCACAGCATGCTTATGCTGTCAAGCCTCCTGCAACTGCAACGAGCTCCTGTCACTTGTCGCTAAGCAGTGTTTACGTTGGCGATAGCTAGCAATTGTCGTGACGAAGGATATCCCTAATCATAGATCTGCAGGAGCTGCCCAGGACATTAGCGATTCTGTCGGTTCAGTTGCTGTGTTGTTGGTTCAACCTCAAAAGGTAATGGTGCAAAGGTTGATGGCTGCTTCATGGGGCGGAAGCACCTCGTCTTGTTAAAAACAGACACTCTCCCTTAGGCTTTTCAACTGGGTAGGACAGCAGGAATAGAGTCATTACATGACGTGCTCAGGCGGAGAACTTTCTGGGGCTTCGTCAGTAAATGGCGAAAGGACATCTGGGCTGCATGGAACGGGGCCTCGAATTTGGGCGAACGAGGGAGACGAAAATTTTGTGGAGAGATTCGTGGATGTTCACAGGAAGACTGGACTCTTCCCGTCCGTGCAAGGTGGACGAATTTCCACATTCATAGAAGATCAGGAACTTTAGGTGTAGAGGTAAGGGGCCGAGTTTACCCAGGGTTCGCATTATCAAAATTACCCGGAATAAATGTGCTGATATGTCACATATTTGTCCATCTTTTACACAGGCGTCACGCTATTTGTCCATCATTTACACAGGCGTCACGCTAACCATGAGTAATATCAACGGTACATCTAGGTCCGGGTAAAAATAGGTGTATTTTGTTAGAGCGATTCTTCTAAGTCAACGATCACAAGTAAGGGTAAACTTAGTAAAAATACCACACTATGCTTGAGAAACTTTGTGTGAGCGGTAAGTCTAGAACATCCTTAAGAACGTTTATGCATACAGTTTCTGGACGAAAATGCTGTATTTCACAGCCGTCAACGACCATATCCTTCTCTTGCTGTGAAAAAGTTCTCGGAATTAGTAACCATTTTTGGTTACGGAACCTGTCCATCCAAAGTTTTCGGGCGCACAGCTTGGATCCTTCATGAGAATGTTCATAAATTACTCCACTAACGGGGAAAGTTTTCATTTTTAAGGTAAGTTTTTGGGATTAAGATGGGTTTTTAGCATCTTTTACGACAACCTCTAAATTAAAAGGATATCCTGTAGCATATAATCGCCCAGAGCCAGCTTTGGGATTCATGGGATGGGGTGGGAGAATGTGAAGCTCGGAGACGCCTGAAGTCCCCTTCCATGAGCTAATTAATCCTCTTAAATCAACTCAAAGTGGACGTGCAACCCATCAGGATGAACCTGGCCGATTTCCGCAACGCTTACCTTCTCTTCATATCCTTACCTCTAACAATTCTATCACTGACCTGCATATTATTGGTAGCCAGAAGTACCAGTGGAACATGCCATATTGCCAAGATAACCATAGGAGCGGGTTGTAAGCGTTGCAGAAATCAAACAGGTCCATCCTAATGTAAGTACGATACAGAGTACCTACATACATCAGCTCTTTGTTGTATTTGAATTCATTTCCATATGCACATCCTTATGAATTCACTTCCTTATTTCCTTATGCAGGATTTGCACATCGATATATTTCTCACCACATGCAATTGGCAACGCATTGCAAGAGAGATGAGGAAAAACAAGTGGATTGATCTAACAAGGTGCCGCACATATATTGTAAAATATTGATCGGCAAATAAATTCTAAATTCTAAATTCCATATTTCTCACCACTGAATCCAAAGGAATAAAGGAAGGAATTCGGCTTCCACACTACTGATGGATATTTACGTATGTCATTTTTATTATTTTTCACTTTTACTTATTGAAATTTTTTCACGGATATTATGAGTCATACAGACGTATTTTTACAGATGTTATATTATTTTTTTTGCGGTCAAAGATGATTTCTTACGGATATATCTTGCTTTTTCTTACAGTTAGAGTCACAGCTGTTAGGATTCCTCCACTTCATCGCTTTTTTGCTTTAATCTAACCCTCATTTCAAAGAGCTCAAAAGTGCATTGAGATGTTTTTTTTTCTCGGATCCTCAATTAATTCCAAGGATAATGGCCTCGACTGCTTCCTGGTTCCGTCTTCCAGCAGCACTCTCTAGTTTTGGTGTCGAGGCCGGCGTTGTTGGTTTGGTTTCGGCTCATTTGTCTGCGTCACCGTCGCTAACCATAAACATATGCATTTCTCCTTGGAGATCCTATTGTTCGCTCTTCCACACACGCACACCTCTCAATATCTGCAGGAATTCTCATCCGGAAGGAAGCTCTTCCCCTCTTCCCGGATGCGCCAAAACATCAGACAATCCTTAATAATGGCGATTCTCGATCCTTTACGCTGGCCAGCGATCCTCAAGTGGTTGATGTCGTGATAATAGGACGGGCGGCTTGTTTTCGATGAGCTGACAGCGGGAGCATGTCCGCGGGCCGATCTGTCGCTCGTCTTCCAGACGGGCCGCGGAAAACGCTGCAGCCCGCGGCTTGTCGGTGTTTTTGCGAGCCCGCAACGAAATTTCACTAGTAATGGGGTTTGCACCTACCACCTCGTGCTCACGTGCTCGTGTTGGCAACGGCCCTGGGCTCATTTCGCTGCTTTGTCAACTCAACAGCCTCCTCAGGGCGCTCTAATCACCTTGTCGTTGGCCACATGTTTGTCCTTCTGAGCTGCCGACGACTGCCGGAGGTCTGCCGGCCTACGAGGGCATGTTCGTGGTCCATAAACTATGAGTCCTGGCTCATCATGCCTCTTAATATTCGGCTCATTTGTGTGGGTAAACACCAAGGGTGAGGCTTCAAGCTTCCGGCGCCGATGTTCCGAACACATATGGGAAAGACCAAGGAGGTACAGTATACCGAAAGCATGAAGATCAGCAGTGAAACTTAAATCACCCTTATTTTTTACTAATACCCCATGTGATTCATGATGGTGCCCAGGAAAATTGCGGCTTTCCGCCTGTTCAGAATAGAAGAATTCCCTTGGTAAAAAACGCTGTACCTCCAGCCCTCAACGACGATTTCCTTCCTGAGCCGTGACGTATGTAGTTTCCCTACGAAATGAGCAATTCTTGATTGAAGGCCAATAAATCATAATCTACTATTTAATAAGAAAAAAGAAGAAAACACGGCCTCACTCCGAGTTCGCAATATACCCTTATACGGAAGTTCGACTAAAAGCATGGGGCTTCTCCTAATACTCATCAGTAACGAAAGGGAAGCCCTAAGCTTTAAAAAAACGGACTGCGGTAGCTACTTGGCCGCGTCGACATGTAGTGTCCGGTGGGATAGAATAGCAGAGAATATCAGAATTGAAAGAAGGAGTAAATATCTCAGACTTAAGTGATTAAGCAATAATCCCGTCCACTCTTGGCTTGTGGATAGGTGAGCCGCTTCCAGGGACGTTTATGAATTCCACCATAGAGGGATAAGGTTTCAGGTTATGAAAAGTTCAGGGAAAAGTTGTATCGAGGAGAAGGTTGCGTAAGAAAAATTTTAGATTTTTTCAAACCCTCACTGGTGATTGTTCTTTTGGCTAACAGAACATTATCGAGTGCATAGCGCTAATTTCGACTGTGTCGAGTATTTGAATGCTTGAAGAAGAGAATGCATTTTAACCCTGTGTTATTGATAGGAAGGCCTCTGGGGTGTTCTCTTTACAAAATACTTGCATTTCCGGACCACTTCTTTAATCATTAAATGAATTAATCAATCTAATTGATTTTTGTTTGATCCTGGTAAGCAGATTGTCTAGAGCTCAAATCAGATTTTTTACGTACCCTGACTTGCTATCAGAGGTGTTCCGCAGGAAAAGATCAGCGACCCATCCAACATCTGACGCAAAAAATAGCGCTAAACCGTTGGCCCTTGGACAAGTCCTTGAAAATAAAGCATACATAGTTAGCACCACTACTTCCTTCTTAATCTGGTAGAAAGTGTTTATATTTAAAAGATATAGATTTTATATCATCTCCAAATCCTTCGGTTTCCCTGTCATATACACCTTTCCCAGATACATCACATTTTGTAAATTAATATAATACTGTTAGCGTTCCAGTTTCTGTTTTATTTCTTCTTAATGGAGCATGTAAGTACATCTGAATAAATTAATAAATAAAAAAATATCAAAAGTTGAATCGTGTCGAAATTTGAGCGTTTTTTGATCTAGTTCTTCAACAGCTCGTTCCGCTCTGCAACTCCCACCTGAAGGACAAAATTTCCACGCTTGCAGGCCAAGTAACTGGACACCTTCTGGCGATAATGGAGCATTCTTTTGCACTTTGAAGCGTCATACTGCTGGTGCTCAGCTTTCTTGGCACTGGGATCTGCAATGACGAGAACGGACCCCTCAATTATTACTTTGTTTTCCAGCACATGTTTCTGGGGAACTATAGCTCTTACTAGAAACTCATGTTTTGAAAGTAAATAACTTTGCAGTGACAGGAGATCACTTTTATGCTTAACTTATTTTATTTATTCATTTAACACCCAATTAGAGCAATCAGGTCTACGCGGCAGGTGAAGCCATGTGGTACTTCAGAAACGTGAAAGATGAAAAAAAAAACAAAAAAGAACAAATTTTCTTAATGCAAATTACTTTCTGCTGCAAGTAAAGTGGCCATTCGATCTTATCATTTGAGAGATAGGCTAGGTTCTTCTGAAGAATTCCATCAAAACTGGTCAACTCTGCTCATGTTTAGTGAAGTTTTTTTTTCAGGCATATTTCCCCCTCGTGACCTAACCAGTAGGGTACTGACATAATTTATTATTATAGATACACCCGATATTTGGATTATCGACTTCGAGTGAGTCGAAAATCGAAATTTCTGGAAAAGTGAGAGCCCTTTACCGCCTGAGGAAACAAAATAAGAATCGCAGGGCTTTTCGTTCTTGGAATATTTAATTTTTCGAGACGGCTTTTGAGATAATTATTGAATTATATAGTTGAATTTATTCAGTCTTTATTATATCAGCACTGTACTATCCACGTAGCTTAGGTGTAGAGAGAGGGGTAGGTGTAGGAAGTAAGGCCAATAGGAAGCGACATCAATGTCAGGCTTTTTTAGGAATCCACGGGTTTAAATGTTGAAGTCTCCAGGGGCACTTTAATTTTAACTTCACTTGTTACACCATGAGGTGTGCCACAACCAATCATGACCTGAAAAACTTAGAAAATACCAAGGTTCCTGATAAAAAATAGGGGTTCTGCAACATTCCATGTAACGTCTAGAACATTGCAATGTGTAATTAATGCGTTTGCCTAAGGGCTATCGGAAAACAGCTCCACCCAGCGCAATTTCTGGTGAATTTCTCTGTGAAATGTTCCGAAAAGAAATGGAGCTCAAAATTTGATTTCGTGCGCCAAATTGTCAGTCCAAGCGTATGACGTGGTTATCCTTTGGAGCCTCATGAAATGCGCAGCACCTTCTTGCTCGAGTTTGGGTCTATTCGTGTTCACTGCTCTGTATGGGGGTGCATTCATACATTGTCTTTGCAGACGAGCCCGCTGGAAAATACTGTAGCTGCGAAGACGACCCTCCAGTGGATAAACTAAAAACCTAGCTCTCTAAGGAGCAGTCGGATCAGTCCATTCAATACAAATGTCACATCTCCTTTATATTTGCAGAGAAGCTGTGCTAGAACTAAGCCGTGGTGGTGTTTTTGGCCAATGTTGTTAGGATAACAGCATTCTCGACGAAATGTCGGGGCTTTCTCCAATGATTGCACCTGTCCTTTGTATATCCGAGAACACATGTGTGAAAATACGCGAACAAGTTCTTTGGCTAGCTCTATTCAGTGAAATCAACAACACATTAAGCGGTGTCGCAGGCTAGAAAGCAGCTGGAAACATTATTGTGTGGGGGCGGGGGTTGAAGAATAATATGTATTTTGCCAGAGCTTTTTCTCCATGGAAAACGTACCACGCTGTGAGCATAAACTCCTAGTTGTTGATCAGATGGTGAACAACCAGAATGTTGAGAATGGTTGAGTTATAGGTAAAATGAAATCTGAGGGAAACATCTGTTCGCGAGCATGCCTCAGCCGTTTTTTGATTGTCATTGCCCCTAGTTTCTTGATGTGGGATATGATCGA
>KN729793.1:0-11227 GCA_000816745.1 Ancylostoma duodenale | reverse complement strand
CCGGAACCCTGTAGTCCCGCGTTGGTTCCGCCCTCATGATCCCTCAGAATTTTAAGCTCGAAATCGGGATCCTCGGAGGTTTTGCATGGAATCAAACCCTCCATTGTGACTAGAAGCTTCTGGAGATTCTTTCCACGTGAAAACCTCAAAAAAAATTCTGAGAAGACTGTGCCCCTTTAGGTTGGGTAGGGTAGTGCAGCGGACTGAGCTTGCAGTTACAAAACCAGAACAGACACCTGTGAAAGGCAAAGATATGCTCAGAAATATTTTCGTCATTAAAATCCTACAGAGAAAGGAAATTTAAACCTAAGGAATTTTAATACTTGTTCTCCAAAGACGTGGAAAGCAGAAACTTTTAAAGGCGCGATTACTGTTCCGAAATTTTCAAAATAACTTTACTGGATAGAAAAAATCATGTTCAATCCCTTATCTCATCTTTATTTTTTAATCAACCATGCCCATTTATTCAATGCTGAAACTCTATTTTGGCATTTCTTTTTCATATTTTTAACCTACTTCCCGTCCTTTCCACCACTGGTTCGAATGATTGGCCCCAGGTATTTGTATATTGTAAGATGCAAGACATCTTGAGTTCAATCAATCAATCAAGCTTCAAGTATGTTGTGCAAGCCGAAAGCTGTTGATTGCAGGAGATGCAATGCTCGTCCCGCCCATAAAAGACCGACGGACGAGGACGCATAGCCGACAGTGTCACAGAGCACGGACGGAGGTGCTCCTCACACCCTCGATCCGCACGCCTCCAGTAGACAGTATTACTCGCCTGTATCAATTACTCCCTCATTGATAAACTGTATTCTTTGCCATTGTGTCTGGACATTCTAGTGGCTATGCCACCCACTTAACTACATTACATAGAACTGATCTCGTTCATGGACGAAATGGAATTCATTACCCGCTTCCTGATCATCGCTGAAGGAAAAACAAATGAATTTATTGTAGTCGGACGGAAGACCACAAAAAGGGAACCGTTTTTGATTTGCTTCAGTAACTGATTGCGAGAAATGTTCCAAAACCCATTATTATTAGAGCGAAACTGACGTCTTTAACACGGAAACAGCTACTATGTATTCGCAAATCTTCGGGAATAATTCTAGGAATTTTCTCAACAGTGGCTGCATTTCAACCAAACAACTACTATATCTACGGAAAACCAGGTAAAATCGAGGATTTCATTCAACGGCAGTTCCCTTAGAAAGTTCCCTGGAATATCTGGAAACCTGGGATCATTAGACTGAAAATTCACCTGATACACCATGATCTTATCGACCATGGTCAGATACTCCAGCCCAGCTGGGACACCATCTATTGGAGCAGGCATCGGCATCCAGATGGCAACTAAAAAAGTAATTATTACGTTTCAAGTCATCCGCAACAGTTGAGAACCTACTTTGCCCAGGAAATGCTCCAGGCTGTGTCTGTCCCGCGTATGCACCCGGCTGAGTGGTGCTCGCCTGAGACGTCATACAAGGTCCTAGAGTGGTTTGGATCGGCATCATTTGCATTTGCGCTGATCCATAGCCGGATTGAATGGCGAAGGTGCCTGGTGGAGGAGGTGGTTGTGCGGTGGGTTCGTCCTCTGCTGACATCTGAAGCTTAGAAAACGGCATGCTTCCGGATTTCTTCTCCAGAATTTCACAATTTTTACAATTTTACCTGTTAGGAGGGCTTGTCGGGTGAGAAGCACAATAGGAAAAGGCAGTGCAGTGTAGCCAAATGTCAGTTCACTGCTTCTGTTCCATTGGTATTAGGTTGTCGCGAAAGTTTCCCGCCACTCACTTTCGTGTATTGCCAATTTCTTCGGGATTGTTCCCGAACTTTCTATTTAGGACATATATGAAGGTCAGTCAGTAGCCTACCTATATCTAATTTGATCAGCCATTCTGTTGCGATTATGACCGAGAAATTCGTCATTGACTACAAGCATGTTTCGCTGTTCGAGCTTCGCGAGCTCAGAAAAAACAGCAACGAAAGCGATGCTCCGAGAAACAGATGTCATATGATAGGCTTCCCCTCTATCTTCCAGTATAGGGTGAAGATTTGGTCCCACAGATTAGGAGACGGCGGCTTGGACTTAAGACAGACCACGATCCGGCCGATGAGGTGAAGTGAATCACGAGCACCTCCTGGAGCTGATTGAAGAGAATACATGGCGCGATACCAGCGAGCTGGTAGAGGAACCTCAGGGCCATCACTGCACAATAGCCTTCCCTTTACATTTCTTCAAAGAGAAAAGAAAATATGGCTCATGTGTTCATCATGATCTGACTTGCCACCAGCCTCAAGTGCGTTGGGTGCGCACATCAACTTTTTAGCTTTTGACAGAGGATTGCGTTCGCTTCTCCAACTTGGTTACCAGCGACGAGAAGTGGGCTCCTTCTGCAAATCATATGAGGAAATGTGGATGGCTCAGACGCCGTTGACCATGGATACCACCGCCAAAACGAGAACTACCTCATCGGAAGGCAATGTTCAATGTTTAATAGAATTGCGAAAGAATCACTCATTGGAAGCTCCTGACAACAAACCCGCCTGTTACCGCAGGAGTTCTTGTCAATAATGGTGGCACATATATAGCGTAATTGTCAGTTGTATTGAAGAAGAAAAATGAATTCGAAGAAGAGGGTGGAAAGTGGCGGGGAAGTTTCGCGACAACCTAATACTTATGATCCTGTTTTTGGTATCAGGACGTGTGGAGGAGATCATCACTCCATGTTGGTCGATCTTACATTATTACTCGAGTTATGGTTGACCCCATAATGCGCCAATTACGTCACTCTTGTTCGATTTCGGAAATTCGGCGGAGCTAGTTCGGAACTTCCGTTAGGTCGTTCGAAAGTTTTTCTGGGTATGTACGTGGGCAAAGAGCGGTATGTAGAACAAGACATCGAAAAATGCGTTGATAGTATGGCAAACTAAGGCTGAGAGCGAAAAAGCAGCGTAACTAGGTAATGTAACATCCCATGGAAAGCCTCCCTCCGGTCAAGGACATCCCATCGTTTTCTACAACATCGATTACTGAATACGGTAGGAAAGAAGCGAAAGAGGCACAAATCGAAAAGAACTCTACACCAAAGTCTACTTCAGCCTTTTACGATGAACAACGAATCTCTTCTGTCCCTTTCATTTATATTGAGCTCTGGATGAGATCCAAGATGAGGTAAGTCCTGCCACGTTGTCATATTCCTTACCATGCTGGACGTGAGCCAACCTGGTGAGACTTATGGTCCATTAAAGGCAGTGTGTCACCTCGTTGATGTAAGTCATAATGTATAGAAGTGACAGAAAGCCGTTTTCGGAGGGTCCGAATGTGCAGTTCACGGACCACTTGGGCGGAGCGGTCTGTGCATGTGGTGACTGTCCGAAAACGAGGTGACACACTGCCTTTAACTCAGGGACTGCACCAGGATGGTCTTTTTCGCAACTGCAGCCGCAGTGGTATCGGTCGATTCCATCAGAGACAGTAGCGGAACATCAAAATGGAAGGAATCACACCACATGCATGTCAAAAGTTTTACAGAACAAGCCTATCGCCGAACAACTAAATTATACAGTACCGTAGATCTGGATCTTCTTCCTCCCGCACCGCCTGAGATCACACGAGCTGAGTATCGATCGCCAGCAGGACGCCTCGTGTGATCTCAGGAGGTGCGGGAGGAGGAAGATCCGGATCTACGGCACTGTAATTTCATGAGCACTTACCACCGCTTGAACGATGCTTGGAAGAGAGAAGTGAAGGTGAGAGAAGATGAAACCTTCGATAAGAATCTGCTAATTTGAATCTCAGTGTTCAGGTGTTAATTCACACATAAACCTCAGAGAACATGTTTGGAGCGAAAATTTCCGTTCTTCTATTTGGGGAGCACAGAGGCGCTCTTCACAAGTCGTGCGTGTTCTAACCCGTTAGTCCTAGTGAGTGAGTGATTTTGAACTGCCTGACACTTTGCGACCGTCTGGTACCATTATTAGTTTGCTGTTTCTGCGAGGACTTCAGTGCGTACGGCGCGTTCACGTATCGTGTTTCGGAATTCCGCGAAACAGTCAGCGCCATCGCTCACTGTATACACTCAACTCAAAACGGCCGGCAGAAGGCGGAGTGCAGCATACAGCTAGAGGCCGCAAGAAATCGTCGCACTCTTGCTGTCCGCCGCACTCCTCGACCGATAATGCCCTGACGACGCTCTCTGATACGCGCTGCCGAGTACACATGGCACACGTCCGTATTCACCAAGCCGTTTGCAGTTGAGTGTAGATATAGATGGAAAAGTTGAATGAGTTTGCCGGAAATTTTGTTATGGCTTCTTCATTTTTTTTCCGATTTTTAGTTCTTCTACATAGTCGGTTCTCGGATCGTTCTAGTCGGCCGCGCTTTACGTCTGGTTTTAATTTTTTTTCAAATCTCCTCCTCCCATCCTACTTTGTTCGTCATATTTATCTTGACAGTAACGTACATAGTAAACTAAATCGGCCAAAAACTTGCGCCTGTCCTCGCGATATGTTCCATGTCCAGAGTTGAGGTACCAGTGCTTGCACGCTTACCGGTGCTGTACTGTCGGTACATTGATGATTGCTGTGTAATAACACCAACACAGCATGAAATGAACGAATGCTTCAGAATTCTGAACAAACAGTCACAGTACATTCGGCTCCTCCGAGAGACCCCGCGTGATAGATGGCTTTCCTATCTTAACACCCAGATAAAGGTATCAAATGGCATAATGCGTGTCAAATGGTATCGAAAAGAAACCTCCAAGAACATCATATTTCACGTCAACTCTGCACACCCTACCGCTGTTAAACGTACTGTTGTGCGAAACATATTTAGAACAGCTACAAGGGTGGGCACAACCGAAGGCGAAACGTGTGAGTCACGAAGGTTAGCATCAAGTATTGCACACAGCAACGGATACTCGATTCCGCTATACCAGCATAGACCATCCCATACTGGTAACCAGAATCGAACACCTCGGGACAATCAACTCCCACTTTGTATGCCATTCTTTTCTGATGAAGTGAGTGCGGCTTTCAAACAATGCACAGTTCGAGCTCAACTGCAAGATGGCGTTTTCCTACCAAACGTCCCAAATGACAGCATCAAACGGCAGTTGGTTCGAAACAGGCTCTACGATATGCCGTGTATATCAGAACAATGTGTTGTCTGTCCGCAAGGAAAAGTAGGTGATCATGCCAAAGTGGGAGTTATATACCAGCTGGAATGCATGACTTGCAATGAATCCTATACAGGGAAACGGGAAGGATACCAAGCGTGCGCATCAAGGAACATATGGCAGCAAAGAAAAGAGGGAATCTAACATCACCGCTGGGCGCCGCCATAAGGTTGAGGCACACAATGGCAGTGACTTCAACATCAAATGCGTAATACTGACCTATGAAAGTGAGATTTCCTCAAGGAAAGCGAATCCAGGAATGAACAGCAAAAATGAATGTCTCTCCTTAACGACTAATCTGCTTCCTCTAATATCGTTAGGTGAGCTATCTGTAGATCGAATAAGATCTTGGGTAACAACTACTGGTCCGTTGTAGCGATCACGGGTTAGCGGTGCGGACTTCTCCGCAGAAGATGGAACATCTGGAGAGTTCGAACTCGATTCTGGATGCTCCTGTCGCATCTTGCCTGAGAAAAGGTCGAGAAATGGCAAAGTACGATGGGGCCTTTGACCGTGTAGCACGCAAATCAAACAACTGGAACCACTTTCAGACCTCTGAGGAAGACGGTTTCGTTGAAACGTCAGGTCAGTAAAGGTTCCACCATAAAAACCTTGTGTGGCAGAAACAAGCTATTCAATTCGACTACATTCTTCCCCAGAATTGCCGAAAATCCCGAGTTCTCTGGAGAAGTCTAGAGAATCGCTCTAGAAATAATGCAGGTTTTCTCCAAACTCCTGAAAAATGGTTGTTTCAGAAGAATTCTGGTACTTTTCTGAAGAATTCTACTTGAAATCCCTGAACTCGCTGTTTCTCCAGAATTTTCAAGAATTCTTCTGAAAACCTCAAGACCCCTGACTTCTTGAGATAATCTCTCGGATTCTTCTTGAAAGTTTGCACCTGAGTCAGTAATGTCTAAGAGAAAAATGCTTTCGCTCCCTCAAACAAAGTCATATCCAGGGTTTCTTCTTCGTACTCATAAATCAATGGTCCTGTGCATCCCTCCAAGAAACAGTGAATTAATGTTGTGAATTGTGGGGAACTGGATTGGACGAGTATTGCGTTTTCACGAGCTATCTAGAGACGAGGAAACTTTCTCATTCTCCAATTTCCACTGAGTTACTCCGCATGAATTTGATGTCTTATCCGGAACGTTGCTTTGCAATCAGACCTTTTCATTTACTTTTCATTCAGCTGAAACCTCAAAGGCGCATCATTGTAGAACGTAATAGATTTATTTTCAAGTTCATACAATTAAACACGTTTTAAGAAGACGTAATAATGAGGATGTCACATTCTAAGCCCGTAGGCGGAGTCTACCGTGGTTGCTAACTTAAATGTCTCGAAAATTTCTGTTGATTATCAAGTGCAGATGAAAGATCTATCCCTATCTATATGTTTTTCTGGAGAAGTGCTTAAGCGCAGCGTCGTCACATCTCCACAACTCAGACTTCGCCCAGAGCTAAACTGCTGAAACGAGATTCGGAAGCAGCACAGCAGCACATAGATGAGTATTGGCGACGAGAACACTTGCTACTATGTGTATAGAGATGCTGTTTCTGCTATCTGTTGTTGTTTTTTGGATGCTCGAACTCCATGAAGTCCTGAAATAATAGGGATAAATTTTGAAAAAATAGGAAAAAGAAGAGGACCCTGGTGGACTCACTATCAGAAAAGTTGCTCCAAGAAGCACAGCTTTCGCCCGCACGTCGAGATCTAGTGGGACTAAAAGGAAAATGTTAGGCTGATCGTGACCAATTTATTTATTTATTTATTTATTTGGAGACGCGGGCGAAGCCACGCTTAGACAAGTACAATACTACATTAGTTACCATCAACATATCAAAGGACATAGACATGTTCATACATGCAATGGTTTCAAACTAGTTCTCCTGACAAGCTTTCTGGAAGCTTGCAGAGACAAGTCCATCAAATGCTCATTTTTAGCTAGTAACATGTTGAACTCATTTACAGTTCTGTAAGTGAAGAATTTCGACCTAGCCTGTGACCTTGCACTGGGACATAAAGCTTGAGCTTTCCTCTTCTGGTTCTCGTCAGCGGTAACCCAAAAAATTCAAATGGATTCAATGAAAGCTTTCCTTTAAGTATCTTGAACATCATTAACAAATCAATATTTCTCCTTCTATTTTGCAAAGTTGGTAAACCAAGTAACTTTGCTCTCTTATCACAATTAGGTACTTGATCATAGTTCACTCTAAAGCATCTCATTATTAGTTTCCGTGTGAAACTGTTTTGAACACTTTCCAAGAAATCAATGTCTTTAATCTTGAAAGGATTGAAAATTGTTGTTCCACTCCATTATAGGTCGTATATAAGATTTATAGGCACGCAAATAGACTTGAGGATTTTTAGTTCTCGAAGCTTTGAACAAGTTATAGGTACGATAATTCGCCTTTTTAACTATGGCTCTGTAATGATCATCAAAGCCTAGTTTATTTGTTATAAGAAAACCAAGGTCCCTTATTTCCTCGACCGGATTCAGGACAGATCCTCTTAGTGTATATAAGGGAAGTTTCTTTCGTTCCGATAACCATACATTTAGTTTTTTCAGATGCAATAGGTAGTTCCCAGATATCAGCCCATTTATCTATGTAATCAAATTAATCCATCTAATTTAAAAAAAGGACTTAAAAATGAGGGGTTGAATAGAAACATTTTCCATCTCTAAGATGTAACGAAACTCTTTGTCTTATTATTTTAAAAAATGTTAATAAAATAACATATATACAGCAGAATAAGAGAAGAATTCTTCAATTCCCTTCTTGTGCGTTTATACAGGTTTGACGGTACACCTAAGAGGGGTGATAAAATCAACCAAATAAATAAATCAAATCAAGCCCCTGATACTCTGCGGTAGGCCCTCGATTAGCCTTCAGTTGGCATGACTATTCTTACCTGTGAAATAATGATGGGTAGATGATGGCACGAATGTTTAGAGTAGTTACTCTTTAGTTTTCTCCACGCTTCTTGACAAGGTACCGGATTTCTTAATCACTGAACAGAAATTAGGAAAAACGGATAACTGACCATTGGGTGGCACCAACCAATGAGAGGCAGGTGACTCCACCCACCAAGCCTCGGAAAAAATATTGAGAAAATGGCATATAGGACAGGGTTTCAGCAGCAGTTTTGAGAGAAATTACAAAGAATATGACTAATAAGAAATTCCTCAAGTCAAAAAATGTGCTCAACTTACATGTCACACTAAATACATCCGCATCAGTGTACGCTTCACGCAGGCAACCACCCCATTTTTTCGTGATGTGGCCGATATTTTCACCAGTTGTCGTGTCAACCTACAAGTTTTCCGTAGAAAACATCCGTTTTTGTGCGTTATTGAAGGATTCCTTACCGGAAAATCCTTGTCTTGGCACCCACACATCATGCAACAGCACGGCCCCTCGACTCGTAGGATAACTTTATCATCGGCGTCCTTCATCTCCAATGCGCTCGCGCAGAACGCGCCGCGCTGTGTGACTGTACCAATCTAGGACGATATTTCAACTGATACTACAGTAATTTTAGGATACCCTATCACTGACCACGTTTCCAGGCGGTGATTCGACTGTACATTCTGAGCCACAACATCCCACATTCGCACAAAGTCCGAAACATGCTGCAATGACGAGAGATTGCAGAAATTTCCGAGAATAGGAATAAAATTTTAACAAAACTTCGCTGCACTTTTGAACGTACTTGAAGAAGTGAATGAGTAAATAGATATAAATAAATAAATATGTGAGTGATGTAAACAAAGAATCGAATTAATGCAAAATTAAATATTGCCTACCTCCTCCACAGCACTTGAAAGGCCGTCGAATAAGCAGAACTTCCTGAAAATTTGAAGATTTACAGATGGTTTTACAGCTCGTTTCAGCAAACATGCTGTGGGCGGGGCTTCCCACACCACTGGCCCCGCGTGGCGAATATCAAGTCAGCGTCTATCGAAAATGCAAAAAAATGCTCGTCACTGCTGCCGCTTTTCCTCTAAAAACGAGATGACACGAGCCGCAACGCGTAGGTATGCGTCTCTGATCGCGGCATGGCTAAGTCCAAAGCACAATTTGAGGAAAATATTTGAAAAATTAGACGCTATTGCAAGAAATAGTGAATTCTCCCTAGAATATTCCAGGATATGCCCGCTGAAAATCCATGAACTACAGGCCTTTTTATGGCTCATTTCAATAAATATGTCGTGGGCGGGGCTTCCCACGGCGAATGGGGCTTCTTTCGCGCTGCCACCATGAAGGTGTGTTCATCAGTAGGGATGAAAACTCTCAACATTTTTCTCGCTAACACACATAAAGGCCAAGTATAGTGAGCCGCGACACGTACGTGCGCGTCGCAGGGCACACAACAAGCCACGCCCAGGGCATAATTTTTGAAATGTACCGAAAAACAGATGAGATTGCAGTGTTACTGTCCTACCCTCTTGAAATTGTCCACAATATGCATTGTAAAGCCTCTGTCAGCCCCGCAGCACTGTCTTTCACAGCATTCCGACTCCTCAAATGCATAGTATACCTGAAAATCAACGTAACAGAAAACGAAATTTTCACAGATCATGGTATTTTGCTAGATTTCCCACTAATTATAGTGATTTTTGTAGCCGGCGACAATTTGGCATGCGTAAACATGTTAGCAGATCATGAAAAACAAGTGAAAGCTCGTACAAACCTGTTCACCGTTGGCGTTGCTCAGCACGTACTTGTTCTTCGTCTCGAAACCCGTAACGAGTTCCAGCACTTCGATCAGCTGAAATTTTATATTCAGCGGGAAGCTCAAAGGAGGCGATAGAAAGAAAAATTGACATAGAGAAAACAAATAATTCCACAAATCCGTGGCAGAAGTTCACGAAATTACGGATTGTAGGGAACCTGGCTCCAAGAAAATCCTTAAAGGCAGCACCCACGACAATTTTCGTGTCTAAGATTTCAAGTAATCTCGAACCCTAGGGATGAACCCAACAATTCTGCGACGATAGTGCTGTAGAAGATCCTGTGTTCTTCGAGATATCACAAGCACAACCTCATTTAAACATTTTAATTCAGCCTTTCCTGGTACGAGTTGTCGCGCTGGAGCTAGAGCTGGAATGCCGTTTTGGAGCGCGAACAGTGGTAGATATCAGCTGTTTTACAAACCATTTGCTCTTCCCCTAACTTCTTTTAGCATATAGAACATTCTTTCTCTATCTGTTTTGCTTTAAGTTGGATAAATTCACTTTCTTCCTCCCATCTCTTTCTCTTCTTGCAAAAAAAAAAACTCTGTTCATCCGTTCGTTAGGCAATTTCTTTTGCGATATTCCAATTTGACTTAATTTCGTATTTTTAAGCCATTTTGAGACTTCTTTCTTTTTTAGTAGCTTGTCTGCTTGCTGTTGCTTTTCCTCTAATAATTACTTCTTCTGTTTTCTACCGAAAAAGACGCAAAGCAACTCAGAAACGTAATTGCACGAGGAAAAAAGCGACGAAAAATGGCATCATCGGTTTTTTTTTCGATCGGTCGACACCCAAGGGCTCGCACAACTCAAACCAACTCATGTCGAGGCATTGAATATGATGCCTGTAAAACACGTTTTCATAGTTTAGGCATGTTTCAGAAATTCGAAGGTGTTCAGCGCACTCAAATATCTCAGATTACGTCGAAATCTCGAGCACGAAATTTTCCGTGGGTGCTTCTGGGAAATTTCCAACCGCTGAAGAAAACCGCAATGAATGGATAGAGCCAGCCCAGGTGAAACAGCGCGCTCGGCTTCTAATTGCAAAATTATGGAAAAGTTGTGATGTATCACAAGAAAATGTGGAAACACCTTGAGATCTGCCCGCATCTACGATTCCAACAAGACGTGTGTGCTCGGAAAATTCCACTCTATACTTTTCTGACGGGTTGGAGAACGTAGTTTTTAGGGGGGTGGCTTCAGTCGCACTCTCTCTATTCCTCGCAAAGCCGCTAACTTGTGCAAGATTCCTTGAAAACATAGGTTCCTAGTGCTTATTTATTTATTTATTTATTTATTTATTTA
>KN729790.1:3717-15881 GCA_000816745.1 Ancylostoma duodenale | reverse complement strand
AAGCATCTCAAAATCGGTTTTTTATGTGTTTTGATAAATTTGTACACATTTCCTATGTTTCTCATGACGAAAAACTTAATATTACGCTGAAATCTCGGTGAGTGATTTTTCCGTGGGTGCTGCCTTTAAGGAGACCGGTTGGGGGATTAGGCCACATCTGGACCAAGCCTTTACCTCAAAGTATTACTGGTGGACAAACATGATGAAGCTGATTAACCGACGCTCATTTGTCACAGAACAAACTTCATCCCACTATCTTCCTCTACCTTAGTAAACAGTTAAGTCGCCATTAAGAACAGAAATGCGTAAGCGTCACTGAGAAAAGGTGTTTTCTGCAGGATATTTTTATGGCGACATTCTTCACCAATTTCGCTATTCATTCCAGAACGCTCTACAGGAACATCATCTTCATTATGGATTTTGGAATGAGTACAAAATTCGAGAAAACAACCGCAAATCTGCCAAAATAAGTCTTACCCCATGATTTGATTTTTGCACAATTTTCAACCGCTTACTAAACTAGTCATATGTAGCACGTTGAGAAAAACTCTTGAGCTTGAGCACTGCATTTGGCTAATTGCTTATGGCGTAAAAACATACATCTCTCATGCGATGTAGATGTAACTGAGCGAAACGAGCATACCCTCCTTTCATGCCCTAATTTCATTTTTGATAATGAAACTTTAATATATTTTGTGGAACTACACTCAGAGATTTCACGCTATTTCCTCTTGTCGTGCGAAATTTTTTTTTCCGACCGAGTGACATTTTGAATGACGAGACACGTAGTTTAACGAGCAAAAAATGAGGGAGCAACAAACAAGAAACTGTATAGGACCCAAAGAGAGTCACTTGCTTGTAGTCTTTGAAGCCCCTTGGAATGTTCCAAAATTTCTGCCCATTTCCAAGGTGTATGATGTGGATCACGGTGGCGATCAATGTTTGGTCATACTCAACCAAAATTTGCAAAGTTCAGTATCTCCCATTTTGGTCTCTCGAATACTGATTAATTTTCAGATTAAGATGAAGAGATTCAGATTAATTTTTGGTGCATAAAATATTTTCCGACCGTTTTACAGAACCCTTTTTTTGTTCGGCAATGGCCATCAAACCATTCTGCAGAGGATGGTTGTAGCTCTAACTACTCCAACGAGCTAAAAAAGAGATCAATCTGCATCTAAAAAAGCACTTCAGAATGTACTTCCCCATGCAATTCTAAGTAGCAACGGCCAGTTAGGCATATGTAAAACGGTTTATTGGCCATTTTACATGCATAATCGAAATTAGCGTGCTGTATAGTTCGGAATGAAATCTTTCGAAATCTCAAGATGGAAATGGGATAAGACTCTACATTTAATATTACAATTTTCAAGGAATCACGATATAAGTTCATCGGAACGCCAAAGTACGCTGCTCGTGCGACTCATTTGGGACGCGTTGTGAATCGGAAGGAAGACATGGAGTCGTGGTACTACATGGTACGTTTATAGACAGACTTCTTCAGCCATTTTGCCCTTTTGTAGCGGGGTCCGTTCTGCTGATTCTTTGACACCACCTTGCGCAGTCGTCTGGTCAGGATGAATCTTTGCTAGATTGAGGTGGGGCTTGTATAGTGCCCCGCCATCCTGTTTTGGTCACCCTATTGGTCGCTTGCCCGATACGTCTAGGTCGCAACTAATTTTGGAGAATCGGCACCGTTGGCAGCGAGAACTGGCTGAACCACTGGAGACGAGCTTCGCGAGCTTTGTCGGCTGTCTCAAAAAAGCCAGATCGCTAACGCTCTTCACAAATACAATGTGGTCTAGTGTTTTCATCTTCACAACAGTGAACCAACGTTTCACATTTTTGATCGCAAGTCAGCACTCAGCACTGACGGAACGAACAAAAGTTTCACAGATCTTCAAATTAAGACGACTTGAGTTGACCCTAACGCACAACACTCAGTAAGTGACGGCTACTTTACCCACAAGACGTAAATACGACGATAACTTCGCCGATGAGGCTGTTGTCAGTAATTGAACGCTTCGACCCTCGGAATATCCATGTATGACAGCCATCTTACTGTTAAGGTCGAAGTATTACAGGAGCTTTTCTTGGTACTTCAGTCTTCACTTTACCCGTCCGAAGCTATGTCCTTCTGTCGATCTTCCGTCCTGCTTAAAATTAGTAGTGCTGACCAGAGAAAGATACTAGGGAAGTTCGACAACTTGTAACAAAATTATAAATTATTAAAAAAATTATTAGGAACAGAGTTTGTTCCGATTTCAACAAACTATTGCGTACTGATGTATTTCCTGAGAAATACTCTCTTTTCGGGAAAAGATTGAATGAGTTTATTTGATTTCTTGTAGTTTGCCTGTTTGTAACTGACTATTGCATGTACATGTACATGTCCGATAAATGAATAAAAATGTATACCATGATATGCATTTTGTGACGCTGATCCCAAATCCATTTCTCTTATCTCCTGCTGAGCCTCCTGTGAAGAGTTACGTGGCGTAATTCCCACTTGTGCAAACTGGTCAAATTTGACCTATGAGTCACATTCTGCTAAAAATATGTGCACGAACCATCTCAAACTGTTTAACTAATTGAAGCTGATCAATCTTTCGAATATTTGCTTAATTTCGGGTGGTTCCACTCGATCTTTTGTCGAAAGATGTTCCAGAAGTCAAATTTAGGCTGCCCTAGGCAAACGCTAATTGTGTCACGTATCTCTTCATAGAGAGCTCCGCAGCAGATAAGGAAAAGGGATTTGAATTCAACATTACAAACTGTTAGCAGTTGTCGGACCCTCATGGTATACTTGCAACCGAATCGAATAATTATTCGGTCATTCGAATAAATCATTCGAATCGAATCATTCGAAAATTGAGATATTCGAAATTTCCTTTTTTTCGAATATATTCGAAATTCGAACATTCGAACAAGTCAATTTTCGAATATATTCGATTATTCGAATATTCGAAGTCCTCACTATCCGAATGCGTCACCCGAATATTCGATATTCTACTCACACAAAATGGTTCAGACACGTTTGCTTTGTTTGCTGGCCTAGATTTGAACTGAGTGAGGGCACTCTATATGAGTATACGGAATGGTCCCACGTCGATTTCTTATGGGGCTGAAAACACCCATCTCCACCGAGCTCTTTGAGTACAGCTTTGATGATGTTGACAAAGTGGGGGACAGGCCTTATCAATGGATAGGATTTCTAAACCCATGCGATTGGATTTTTCGGCTGAATTAATTTATTCAAATGTTGAAAATGTAGAATGTTTGAGAAGGATCATATAGACCATGCAATTCCTTTCGAGCAATTCCCACGCCTTTATGGAAGAGATTTGGCTGATCGTGACGGTTGGCGTCTGCGGTACAAACGTGTCTTTTTTGAAATTATCAGACCTCATAATGAGCGATTGCTTCAAGCACAACTTGCCTTCCTTACATAGCATAGATGGTTTGAGCAGTTCTAGTGGTCTTTCAAGGTTCAACTGAGTGCTACGAGAGACAGGCGTCGATGTAGATGGTACTGTTTTTATGAAAGCAATACTCCATATTGTAGTCTCAAAGCAAAAGCCAAGTGTTGGCTTGACAAGAATCGGTTATAACAGTCTTCTGAATCATCTATGATTCTTAGCCAGAAAGTGACAAATACAGCGAGCGTCAATAGCGGGTTTTTCGCGGGCACGACAAGCACGCCGCGCGGCCGCGTTGCCCGAGCTAGAATCGCCGCTGTAGTGACAATAAGGGTTTTCTCAATAGTAATTGTGTCACATTTGATATGGAATGTGTATCAAGAAAGCCCTACAGTTTGTTGACGCGACGAGGATACCAGCAGGAGCAGTGCGGTCGCGCCGCGTGCTCCCCGATTCTACGAAAAACGTACAGCCATCGGCGCTCACTGTAAGCGAGGAAAGTTGCAACTGAAGAAAACCGATATTTACTTTGCTTCTGCTTTGTTGGTGCTTTATTTTTTTCTAATCTCAACCTTTAATTCAGATTTTGATTTGGCTTGCGTGAATTGGTTGAAGTCACTTGAAATTTTGTTCCGTAAATTAATTCGATAGGATTACTTGAAGGTTTTCTTTCACGACAATAAATTTGAATGTGGCCGCGAGATGTGCTTCAGATTGCTAGAGTTTTGACTCTATCAAAGTACCACTCTAGAACCTTCATTCGAATGATTTATTCGAATAATTTATCCGAATAATTATTCGAAATTCGAATATTCGAAAAAACTGATTTTCGAATATATTCGAAAATTCGAATATTTGAAATTTCCGTTCTTCGAATATATTCGAAATTCGAATATTCGAAAAAGTCAATTTTCGAATGTATTCGGTTATTCGAGTATTCGAAATTTTTTCAAAAATGTGCAAGTATACCCCATAGTATCCTTTCCTGGTGCGCTTAAAGCGTGCGGCTCCTCCGATTGCTTCATTTGCCTTGCACTTTCGGCGATAGTGTCGGGTTGCAACTATAAGGACTTCAAAATGCCTTTCCAACAACGCCAGACAGTATGTTGCAAGGACCATGCAGCAGAAAACCGAAGAGTTGGGCTGGGAGCTTCTACTTCATCTGCTATATAGCGCGGCTCTTGCGTCTTCATATTAGCACCTGTTTCGGTCCATGCAGCACTGTGTGAAGGAGCACCAATTTCGAGACCTCGACGCCGACTTTGGTTGTCCAATTTCTTCGACTCGCAACCACGCGAGTTCTTCGAGAGAGGGATCCGTTCTCTGCGCAAATACGGAAGAAGGTCATAGATCAAGGAGGTGAATATATCACCGATTGAGTTGTTGCTTTTGTAATAAATTTAGTTCTTGTGTCAAACGGACATCCATAATTCCTCAACCTAATAGAAACTCGTCCATCCACATGTTTGGATGTTGGCACAAGTGCAGTGCCTTTGTGAGACATAAGAAGAAGTGGAGATGGGTTAGATCACGGATCGTTATCAAGGGGAGAGCAACCGGGTGAAGATAACCTGGGTTAAAACGAGCAGATTTACGAATCAGCGAATATGTTTTTATTGGATATATGAGACTCTAGACCACATCAACGTATCTGCTAGAGCGCATTTCTCCAATTTGATTGACTATGTATACATATTGGACACGGGCTGAGGACTCTCTCGCCAACCTCATATTAATCATATTGTTTTTTTTTCAGGTGATTGAACTCTTCGGGACAGAATACCTACCGTGGTCCAACGTGGAAAATCTTGACACGATGTTTTACATGAAAGAATGTTTCTTCAGTCACAAATGTAATTAGTTGGAATCTTGTAGTTCTGAGCACTCAATCTTATGATTGCCTACGCTGCATCTCAACAATAACGGCTGGGCATACTTGCAGCGACGGCGATCTGGTCGCTACGCGATTTAACTTGCAAACATCACAAAAGCTGCCGTGGCCATTCCACGCGCCTTCATTTTCAAAAGCACTACGTAGCACTACTGCCCATTTTTGGAAAATCTAACGAGGAATGGTGTGGCGACCAAATCGCTCACCAGTCGCAGTGTGGACATGCCCTATTTTGTGACTCTTCAGCGATTTTCCTCATTTCTCTTGCAATCGTGTCGCTATGTCTAGACTGTCCAGTTGCAAAGCGGCTGAATCGTAGTTCCTTGCTTCTTTTTCCTAGGCATTTCTTTTATTTCGGTTCATTTATGCGGGTCTCTTACCAAAGCAGACACCCTGCTCGAGATTTGATGAGAATGTGTGCGATTTTTCCTTTTCTAGGTAGTATTCTCTTGAATCGTTCCCAAAGCCCATTATTTCAGGGTGATTTCCTGTTCTTTCTTAACACCCGACTTCGCATACCTTCAAATTGTGGATGCTGTACCGGTTACTGTACTGATTTCAAAACATATAACAATTACTATGCTTAGTAGGTCAAAAAGGGAATAAGAACCAATTTGAAACGCTAAAATATGTAGCCTTCCGAAACCAACTAGGAGCCATAATTCCGCCGTAGACCTTTTTATCACGCCTTACTACTGCTAAGTACGGGAAACAAGTGTGAAGGAAGCATAAATATCGAAGTTTTAGTGGGATGAGTCCAGCAAATGATTCAATGCCGTCGCCTATCAATAAATGAAGTATGCCCAGGCACGCGATCTAGTCGCCGCGACTAGATCGCTCACGCAAAATGCAGTCGCGGCGACCAAATCGCGTCGCTTGAAGTATGCCCGAGGCTACACTGTAATGAAAGAAGTCTGCCCAGTGCATGACTGATTTACTGAGTTTATGCGCACCGTTTATAAATGAGTCAAAAATGAGCAAAGTCTACGAATAGACACTGGTAGGGCATAAACGCTTATACTTTCAAGATCCGCAGGCAGTATGTGAACAGCACCCGGAAGCACGGTGCAGCAGAACTCTGTGATTAGCCACTTCATCTCTGAGCTCGGTCGCACCGCCCTTTCCAGGCACAGTGCTCTCCTATAGATTACGGATGCATTTATAATGCCGACATGTCGTCACTTTCTGATTGATAGGGGGGCAGTTTTGTCGCAAAAGGCAGGTCTAAAGCCGTTTTGAAACATACACTGCATCAACTAGCCGGGAAGATCTAGGTTGAATGAACGGTTCCTACGTGATGGGGGTTAAATCTTGCGATGCACCATGATTAAAGGCTTCTAACACTAAAGTTTATTGAGTAAGCGGAGATCAGCTGTTTTTTGGGAGACGCCGCAGCACCGATTCCACAGGGTCTCACCGTGCGGCCCGACATCGACCGCGACGCTCGCACCCGTTCCCACAGAATGGGTGTCCGCTGTATCGGACTTTATTTGGCGGGCACTTTTGTGAGGACAATGCAAACATGAAAAGAGAGAAACTATAATCGGCCGGAAAAGTAGAGCGCAAGAAGTCAAAAATTAAAATGAAGAGGAATTAATGAATCTGGTCATTTTACTACTGTGAACACGATGGAAGTGTCAGGCGTAGTAATAAATCAAAGGTCTGTGGCGTGGAATTAGCGCGGAGTGGTCTTTAATTGCGGACAAACTCGGATCAGGCGCCCTCTGTGCGCTAATAGACCATACATCTTTTGAGACCAGTCCTGTTCGTTGAAAGGGAGAGTATGCCTAGCCAGTAACTAACCAACTGGTGCCATCAACAAAGTTTTGCAGATGATGACGTTGTGTTTCATGAAAAAGCTGTGCCGAAGGACTTGATAAAAATTATGCGTGAAATTGACAAGATTGATGGTGCCAATAGGCCAAACTATGAGGTATATAGGACTTGCTCATTTCCATCTGATTCTGAAAGTATATATGTTGCAGGAACACGAGAAGGTGCTCGAGAAGCTGATCAAGGATTACAAAGTTGACTTCTACGCACCATTTGAATGGGCTGACGCCCTGGCCAGGTATTACTTCGTTAGAGAACAGAAAGAAGAGGAGATGATGGAGAGAAAATTGCGAAATAGGAAGAAAAAGTGAGCACGAACCATTTTTCTGCTTTTATTTTTCACAAGTTCTTTCGTTAAAAAAGCTTTACAACTTCTATTCAGGACTGCACTCGCGGGCGGCTCGAGATCGTAAGTGTTGAACAAGTGCAGTTCTCTACATTTGCCCACTTTCACTTCCACTGTTATTTTCTCTCCACTTACTGCTTTCTTAAGGTCTGCGAGCGCAAAGTCGTAGCAATGGTTCAAATGGCTCACTGTTCACAGAAGAGTTTACGTCGTTTTCAACAACATTTCTTACTGCAAAACTAGTACAATAGAGCAAGTGATAGACGAACGCATTTCGGTGGAATAAAGGCTTAATTATTGGAACATGTGTTCTTTTCGTTTTTTTTTCTGTTTTCGTAGTTACTCATCCATTGTCTCGTTGTCATTTACATCCGAATGTGCAGAGAAGGGAAAAAGTGAAGAGATTTGACCTAGAATACTAGTATTCTAGGAGAGGCTGAAGATAATGGAAAGGTCTCAACGTACAACACATAACCAATTCGTTCTCCCCTTTTAATCTAGTTATTTGCTTGTTTATTCAAGTGTTTGTTTATTTGTTTAGTAATAACTAATATTTACTAGTAATATTTAATTTGGGTATATTTACCTGCTTCGTGCACACGCAGGTATGCCGAAAGAAAAAAACAGACTGAAATATTACCAAGAGAAACGAATTCAGAACTACGTATTATCCATGCGTTATCGTCATGCTCATTCTGATTCGATGTAGGTCCCTTTGCGACCATATCACTGTCATCGCGCATCACCAGCGTGAGCTGATGCAAGGGGGGGGGGGGGGGGGAGCGCAGCGATGTAAGCTACCACCTGGAAGATCTTCACCAATCTTCTACATTTCTAAAGTCTATTGGTTATGACGACGACGGTTCGCTTTGCTTTCACAAAGAGGCAACTGTAGTGAAGTCCTGATTCCTTTCTGACATTTACTTCAACGGAACAAGTTGCCTCTCACGGTCTTCTCCCATCTTATCCAGGTTCACCCTACCATTAGGAGTGTTTATACTTTTTCGCGACTCGATGGCATTGCGGCGACGGCCACAACACGAGCGACCCGACGGGTGGTGAAGCCGTCGCATCGCTCCGTCGCGCCATGCTGAAGGTCGCAAGTTTTTCACCAACCCAAAATTACATGCACACTCCGATTTAGAGGGGATCGTGGATTTCCACAGATTGTGTTGAACCTCTTCTTATCGTCCGTGGTCTATAATGTCCAGAAAAAAAGGACTATAGAATAGTGGCCAACTCCAGTCCGCAACATCAGCGAAACCGTCGCGTCGCGTCTGCTAGCAGGCGCGACGCGAATTCGTCCCATCGCGTCGTTTTTCGAAAAAAAAAGGTATAAACAGGGCGCGACGTCGCTCCGCGACGTCGCGTCGCGATGGAAAACGCCAACTACCACATTGGGACCATTGTTTACACATGCATCCACCCGGGACCCATCGCATTTGAACAGTTTGCTGGGACGCGACGGTCGTGTCGCGCCGAGGTATAAACACTCCTATTGCAGCTCATCCTTTTTTTTCAGTGGTCGCAGGAATTCTCCCTGTGTTCATCGATTGCAGACCGCCTGGTTTTTACTAACATTGACACTTCCCTTGGCTTTCCATGGTTTGATAGTTTGTTTTTCCATAGTTTGATGATCTTCTGCGCTGTTAGCAGGGGTGTCTTCTCTTTTTCTTGTTATTGGTGCAGTAGACTCTCCAGACTGCGCGAGGCTCACAGTGGATTTTCTGCCATCCTGTATAGGGAGAAATATGAGTCTGCTGCCTCCATCTTCTAAGAAGCAGCATTCTGCCGAAGGATATTAGTAAACTGTATATAATCAGTGTAGAAAGGCTGGGATAGTGAGACTCCCGATCGAACCCCGGTATGCCGTCTAGTCCATTATACTTTGCAAGCACCCCAGATTTTGAGTCTCACTGTTAACGACACATTCAACTTTGTAAGTTCCATGTTCTCCTGTCTTCAAACCTGGGCATGCTTAGCTTTTACAATGATTCTCAACTGCTTCGCCACACAGGTTATTATATGAGCATCTTTATTGGCCTTACGTTTCGACAATACGTCGTCTTCAGAGGCCTGAAAGTGGTTCAAGTTTACACGAACTTGCATGTATTTCGTATCATGGTATCGCAAGGATAGCTCAAAAAACATCATCGTGCACGCCTCTTCAGCACACCCAGCAGCCGTGAAACGTGCTGTTGTTCGCAATATGCTCAGGACGGCTGTCGGTGTCTGTAGCGGTGGAGAAGAACGCCAGCAATCTCTAGGACAAGCCTCCAATATACTACACGATAATGGTTGTCAGGCAAGAGCAAGAAGATTGAAGAAACTACGCATCCCTCTTCCAAGGGAATCGCGTAGCACTAAATTCCCATTATGTCTGCCCTCTATTTCCGACACGATAAGCGCGAAAATCAGGCGATGTCTAATTCGAGCCCAACTCCACGATGATGTTGTCTTAGTCAACATCCCTAACGATAACATCAAACGTCAGTTGTTCGGAACAGAATTTACCACAGGGCCTGTGCGCCAGAAACCTGTGTTATTTGCCGTTATGGTAGACCTGGTGATTGTACCAAGATGGGAGTCATATACGAAATTGAATGCCTGACTTGTCATGCGAAGTATATTGGAGAGACTGGTCGACCGCTATGTGTGCGCGTAAATGAACATCTTGCTAGTAAAAAACGGGAGAGCCTGATAGCACCTTTGGGAAAACATAGAAAGGAAGATCACGGTGGAGAAGATTTTAACATAAGGTATACTATTCTGGCAAACGAACCACAAACGTCTGCCAGGAAAGCCCTCGAGGCGTTCTGGATCTGTGAACGGACCCCTAAAATGAATAGCAGGAATGAGCACTTGGCGATTACTAGTGACCTTATGCCTTTCCTATCATTATTTGAGCTATAAGATTCTGTAGACCACTTATGGCTGACCAGTACGGCCCAGTGACCCGCATTAGCTCACCAACAGCGGTCTGTCGTCTGTAGCACTATAATCTTGGCGGAATATCATCTCCACAGGATTCGTGGAGCACCTGGTATGTGTCATGTTATACTGAGGATCTCACAGTGATCTCGCCAACACGAGTTGAAAGCACTGGGAGAGGAAGTGTTTGATCGGATAAGTTGCAAGTTCGTGTAAACTTGAACCACTTTCAGGCCTCTGAAGACGACGTATTGTCGAAACGTAAGGTCAATAAAGGTACTCATATAACAACCTGCGTGGCGAAGCAGTTGAGAATCATTATAAAATTCAACTTTGTATTTCTTCGAAAACCACGTGTAAACCACGTCTAAAAAAGTGAACATTTACGACTTAACAACCTGGCAAGCGTATCAAAGAGCTAGCGTTCCCTGCACATTTTTTGAAGCACGCAGTGACAAAGTAAGCCCAGAAAATTAGAATGCAGTGGAGACAAAGAAAAAACACAAACCAGGCATCCATTTTCACCTTGTGATGGTTCGGCAGTTGAATGACAGTACCAAGAACTTGTTTTACACAAAGCTTGGAAGATCTGAGGAGAAAGATATCCTAAGTGGAGAGACTGTGGAATGTCTGATACATGTATCTCAGATTCTGGAAGTAAAACTTTCCCAGCTCCTATTCGTTGGATGGTGTCCGAATAGTAGGTCTGTTTTTAAAGAAGAGATTGATCTTGAATCGCTTTCATTGGGGTGTTGGAGGGGGAGATGCCGTCCCATTTCCCGGTTGGGGTTGTTCCAAGGTCCCTTTGTACTAAGTGGGCCTGTTCCTGCTACCACAATTTTGCACCACCCCGCGTACACATTCCACCCCTACTACTCCACTTGCTTTAATTTCATTGTCCCCACTATCACACCGCATGGTGGTACACAAACAACTATCTCATTGTGACGCCCGAAAAAAATCGATTTTCGCCGATTTCTGTGCCTTTGCAATAAAACTCGTTTTTCTACTGCTATAAGGCAGCACTTACGAGTGAAAAGTGTTCTTTTTCTTCTGATCATTCCACTGCTGTAATCCCAATATTATTTACTACACAGCTATCAGTACAAGAGCGTGAAAACACTCCAACTCCTGAGCAGCCGACCTGCAAATCATTGTGCATTGTCTTCTATCGAGATCACTTTTCAAATATCACTGATCATCTGTCAAAGATCACTTCGGCCTGGATCACTGAGGATTACTGGATTGTTATGATCAGACAGCAGTTGATTTTACGATTGCTTTGGACTCCTTCCTGTCAAACTTTAGTGATTTCAACCTCCAATCATAGGTACTTGGTTCATCCATTGGATCCATTTCCTATGGATTTGTTCTGTCTTTGGCTCCAAGGCCCGTACCCCGTATATTTAGCTGTGGGAGGGAAACGGTTATATCCTATCCGTTATATGTCTCCTCTATTTATCCACTCTGCTAATCAGGATAATTTATCCATTATGTTCATTATTACCATTCATTCTTATGCAAATGCAGTGTGTACGAGACTCGTAGACGAGAGACGACACGAATTGATGATGGAGCTGGTTGTGGATAGTTATCAGCGATAGTCATCAGTTGGGAATTAACCGGATAAAAATACCCTAAAGTGAAACGAATGGTTGCACATGCTTCTCCCCCTCCCCCCTCCCACCCCCCCCCCTCCCCCCAAGAATGGGTCGCCAAATTTTCGAAATTACCTCAAAAATAA
>KN729789.1:0-15314 GCA_000816745.1 Ancylostoma duodenale | reverse complement strand
GTGTAGTCTTTTCGGGGTTAATCTGGAGTCCCACTTTGGCGGATGCATTCTCAAGGAGTTGCATCATTTTCTCAAGCATTGGCCAGCTTGAAGCTAGCAGTGCTACATCATCTGCGTATTCAAGGCTGGAGAGTGTCTTGCCTCCGATCGTCAGTCCGCATGTTTCCCATTCTATGGATTCAAGAACCATTTGCAACGTAGCATTGAATAGCTTGGGACTTAGCGTGTCTCCCTGTTTGATGCCTTTTCGGATGGTTACTGGAACTGGGTGAGAATTGACGAGGATGGACGTGGAAGAAGATGTATATAGTCGTCGAAGCATCTCTATCAGTTCAGGGTGTTCATCTCTTCTTGCGAGCGCTGTCCATACTGCATTCCACTCCAAACTGTCAAAGGCTTTCTTGAAATCGACGAGGACAACATAAACCGGAAATTGTATTCTTTGCTCTTCTCAGCAATTTGTTTGAGAACGTGGATGTGATTGAGTGTAGAATGCTTTTTCCGAAATCCTACTTGATTTGGGCGTTCGGTTTCTTCTAGCTTACTCTCGATCCGATTTGGAATGACTCTGGTGACCGCTTTGAGAACTCCTGATACTAAAAATGCAGGGCGGAAGTTGTTCATGTTATTCGGATCGCCCTTTTTGAAAAGCAACTTCACATGAGCGGTCGTTAGGCTTGCTGGGATGGGTTCGCCTCGTTTGATACTGTTTAGCAGTACGGTGAGAAGAGGAGCTACATTTGACTTCGCGAGAGCCAGCTGTTCTGCTAAGATGTGATCAGGTCCAGGGGATCTTCCAAGGCGTAGCTGGGAAAGGGCATGTTCTGCTTCGTCGATTTGGAAGGGAGGGCATGATTCAAAGGAAGGAGGGAGGGAGAATGGGAAATTGGTGGAGGACATATATAGCTCATTGTAATACGATGCGACCAAGGCTTCGGTTGTTTCTTGTGAATACTCTCCGCTTGCTGGGTCTTTGAGCATAAGCCGCCTAATTCTGTGAGTTTCCTTTCTCTGAGCTTCGTTCAAGCTTCTACCTTTTCCAATAGCTTTCTGCACAAGTGCAATCTTCCGTCGGCGGATATCTTCAAGGAGAGCAATTCTAGCTGCTTTGCATACGATGGAATATGCGACTCGACCTGTGGGGGATAAGTCAGGCGTAAAGAGATCCGTCAGAGAGAAGGCGTTGGATTCTCGGGGTTATTCTTGGTGGATCAGTAGGGATCTTCCAGCAATTCTCTGCAGCAGTCTCTACTAATAAACGAATTCTGTCGTACGATTTCAGCGCATCTTGAGGGTGAGGGTGTTTTCCGGCTGAGAGGAGGGTAGTTTGTATCCATTTCTACAACCGCCAGCTAAACATAACATATATTTCATGAGGTCGTTTGCACTGAATCGGTCTCATCCAATTATTCATAACCCCTGGGGCTGTGGAGAATGCGAGCGAAGCGAGCATCAACAGAAGTCTGGAAGTCCGGCGTAAGCCGGACGGCCAGACTGATATGTCAATATGGCAGGAAATGGAATTATGAGATTGTATTAACCATTTAGCAAATTTCAAGTATAATCAATATATAACGAACGCAAAAGTGCTCATTCAAAAAAAAGAACAATTTGCGCCCTTAGGCGTCGGGCTACCCGATCACGTCCCGCGTGGCGGTGGGGTGCGGAAACCCTCCCAGTGCGGGCGGTGCCTTTCCTATCCCCACTCATTATTGCATCATCGTGTGTAATTTCTTGTTTACTGCAACACAACTAGGTTGCAATGGTTCTGGATGACTGCTTTGAAAGAGAAACGCTCACAGGAATGATGACACCTAGGTTCTGGACTAGGGACAATTCTTTCGATGCTAAAATTAGGTGCTGATTCTAGAGCCTTGCACGTTGAAACGGCGCAGTCATATGGCAGTACGTACAGTCGTTACCATACTCACTCGTGGTGAATGGTAGTACGGGTGCTGCTTCGCGAGCCTTTTGAAAGCACGCATTCACAAAGATCGGCGGCTCCAGTAGTTTATGTGCGATTATCTTGTTGAGATTTTATTTATTTTAGGCATCAAAGGTATAGCTTTGCTTGCTCATGAAGCTTCTCGGGCCTGTTTTTTTTTCAATTCTAACTCTCGTTTTACTTCACGTAACTGCTCAGATAACTCCATTATCTGCGGCACCAACTTTCTTTTTAGCACTAGCTAGGGCCTATGGTCACTTTTTGGATTTGATAGCGAAACACATCGACCATCCTTCTCTTGAAGTGTTCCATCAGCGATTTCCCCACTTGGCGATGGAAAAGCATATCAACGAGAGTAGTGTAGTGTTTCTAATCGGGTGAGTTAATGAGATCCCTTTCGCACTTCGAGCAATATTTCCTCAAAATATCACGAAAATAAGGGGTTTTTCCCGAATTTGAGTGTGGGTGTTCCTTGTTTTTGTCTCTATCGAGAACAGCGAATATGTATTTTTTTGAAAGTAACATTTTTTCTTTTTTAGTGACACCACATACCCGGTAGAAACATTTTTTGGTCAGATTCTAACAAATGTACGTGAATTCGCTGAAGCTTTCGCCGAGGTTTGTAACTTTATCCTGTGTATTTTCCTTCAAAGTAAGCTTTTAATTTCAATTTTCCTACTTCTACGTCTCTAGCTCTCAAAACGTTACGTTGCGACAGCCTGAATTGGCAATATTCCAATTTTCTAGAATGAGTATTCGTGATGTGATAAGCGTTTCGGCATACTCCACGCAAGAGGAGCGGAACGTCAATGAGAAGGCGGCCGAAACAGCAAAGTTGAACTCGCTCCAGGTTTGAGATCGTTGTTCGCTTCTGTTGGTCTGTGGTGTGGCACTGCTTGCTTTTAGATACCTTTAGCTGGCTTCTTTTGTTGTCACACTGTTACAAGTATTTGTATACTTTTTTTAAGCATTGGGTAAGCTCAGAGTGCTCTAACACTCTAAATGATTTGTTTAGCTGCTCAATGATGGAACAGCGGCTGCACTAAATGATGAGGTTTTTCGACGAAAAGAGATCACTGAATAGCCTCTAAGACTTTTGATGAAAGTAATAATTGCAACCCTTGCAGAAATACATTTTCGAAGGGAAAGTATGGGAAATAAATGTTGGCTTTTGTATATTTCGAGCCTTCTGGTAATAACATCACTCAATTTGTGGAGATAGGTTTGAGTTTACAGGTAACTGTGTTCGAAATTGGATTCGATCGAACTCTTGGAGGACTTTAATGTTAGTCACCCACCCTGCCACAGCCTTGCTTCGTTTCGGCTCAAGCGAGTGTTTTGTTTACGGTTTGCAATTGTGTTATGCTTTCATGCTTTGTATCGCCATAATGAATCGTTTGATTAATCTCACTGATACTCACGCTGAGCTACAGTTTGTTACATACAGGCAGCATCAGTTACGATCGGAACTACTGAGTGGCACCATCCATGGGCAGGTGTCTCGTCTGGATGCTGCGGATGTGGAGTACTGCCTCGCCGCGTGGGTGCTGCGCCTGTATGCCTGTACGCAGAATCCACGTGGCGCTGGCGAGACAGCACTCAAAATCCACAGCATCTAGACGAGACACGAGGGTGTTGCCACGCAGTAGTACCGATCGTGGTTAACGTTCCCTGTAGCTCAGGAAGTGCACCAGGGTGGACTTTGTGTGCAACTGCGACCGCAGTGGTTTCGGCCGGCTTTTTCGACCCATTTTCCCATCGGCTTTTTCGACCCATTTTTACACTTTCTTTTGTAAGTTTTCGTAGGCTTTTGATATGTAAGTGATGTGATTCCTTCCACTTTAATCTTTCGATACTGTCTCCAATGGAACCGGCCGATCGGCCGGCCGATACCACTGCGGTTGCAGTTGCGGACAAAGTCCACCCTAGTGCACTTCTTGAGCTATGGTCTATTAGCTCACAGAGGGCGCCTGATCCGACTTTGTCTGCAATTACGGCTTTACCCGCACAATGCGTCTGGAAGGATATCTTAGCGAATGGCAGCAGGGAAACATAAGAATGGAAAGAATCACACCATATGAATATAAAAAAGTGCAAAAAATAGATCAGTTAGCAGAAAAATGATGGGGTCGTAATCAGGGTAGAGCAAAGGTGCGATATTTCAAATCACCCCTAGGTATCCGGAGGAGCAAAGCGAAAAAGCAAAGAGGGAGGGGTGCGTAAGGGGTCCGGGGCGGACCAACGGCAAAAAATTGCAGTGTTATAGCGCTTTTAATCATAGTGTGCTGATCGTTTTATTTCAGGCATCGTCTGTGACAATGGAACATCGAATGGGAAGCATTTACGGAAAATAGAAGTTTGTGATATTCGAAATAAACAATTTTCTTTGGACTTTTTTCTACAAAAGACTCATGCAGTGGTATGGTCACTGGAATAGATTGGCTTTGCTTAATTCAGCTGAAAGTTGTGAGTCACGGAGCATGTCAGTGTCCTTCTCTCGTTGAAGGCTGTACAATGTGAGCTCACGACGAACGCTTAGCTCGGCGGTCTTTTTCAGAATGTCTGAAACAGTATGCAGATATTCGTTACAGCAAAATGTTATAACTTAGAAGCCGACCTTTTCTGAGGTTTCCCCATATTTCTTTCAGAAGGTTCTCTTCCTGTGTAAATGAAGACGACTTGCGGGGGCTCAACCCCAGCCCTGGTAGTGGTTGCATCCATTGTTTAACGAGTCTCTCAGGTTTCTCCAGCAACACACTGGGTCCATTGCGTTGTATTCTGAAGAGGCAAAGAAAGTCATACCGTTGCTAGAGGAGGTAGGGCTGAAAACTCACCTCATCAAGTTGTCTAGAGTTTTTGTTTTGATTTTGGACCTTTCTGCTGACGAAAGTCTGTTAGCCGCAGAAAAACTTCTCTCGGCGTCTCCCATGCTAGCTGGTATGACCAGCACACATTTCAGCCCCTAAGAAGATGTGCGCAAGATTTAAAAGTGAAGTTTCGCACAAGCGATACTTCACTAACCTGAACAACTTTACTGGGGACGCGGAGTCGGTCTGAATTATTGAGTAGGAATGAGTAGAGTCGAAGAGAAGAGTAATCGTCTTTGATATCGGTTGGCCAGTTGTCGAAGTTTCAAACGCTACTGTTCAACGCGTTATAGAATGCGACGTAGGGATTGGAAACGTTGCAGTACTTAGAGAGCAGATCAATAGACTGCTCAGTTAGCCTTTGCCTCATTTCTGGATTGATTGCTCCATCGCTCTCGCGTATGTCGGCTGGGTGCCCCCCTGTTTCGAGCAGTATACCTAGGAGGGATATATACGCGAAAATCGGATTTGAAATCACCTCGCATTTCGATGATATCAAACAGTATGTACCTGTCGATGGAATAGAACGCATTGCTATGAACTTCAGTGCGAACCTCGCTATTTTCGAATCGATCAAGGAGATTTTCCCTTACCGTTGCGTAAAGGTCTTTGATGAGTGTCTCAACCGTTTTCTGCTTCATGTTTTCCACATTTTCGTTTATGTCAGTGTTGGTGATGAAGTTCAAATATGCTTGGCCGAGGTCGTGAACTCCGATTGATCTTACATCAATCTCAGGGGAGTCCTTTGCTGTGAACAGCAAGTCCGAGTCTTGGATTTGCATGTCTGCAAAATGCATCCCCTGCGAATCCTGTGAGAACAGGTCGCGGAAATCTTGCTTTCTCAGAAGCGACTCTGACAAAGTCCTCCGTGAAGCAGAAAGTTCATTGAATTGATACTGTTTGTAGTCTGGAAAACTCTGAGGATTGTACACGGCGCTGTATGAGCTATAGCAAATGAACGCTCCAGATGAGTCGGGCTGGGAATAATAGTTATCGAGATAATCCCTGCAAGGCTTGTACAGCTCATATGTTGTGGGTTCCTTCATCAGCAGTAGGCCATTGTTAGTAAGCTCTAAATGCTCAATCACAACTTTTTATGGATTAGTTGTGGAATAAAAACTACGTGCTTTTTTTTCGCGAGAAAAACTAGTACAGTCCCTACGCGCAATCGGCGGAAAATTTTCGAGCGCGCCCAGCATGCGGCGCGTGTGCGGCGCGGCTCTCTTCTGGGGCCGTTCGGTCGATATCGGTCAGCCACAGGCCTCACACCTTCAAATACCCTTCAACTAAAGAAAAAAATGAAGGAAAAACACTCATAAGGGCCAAAAATATGACAAACGAAGGGGACCGCTGCCACAAGAGGGCCGCGCTGCGCACGCGCCGCATGGTGGGCGGTCGAAAATTTTCCGCCTGTTGCGCGTGAGGACTTTAGCTATGTTGTCTGTTAGCTCACAAAGGGCGGCTCATCCGACTTTGGCCGCAATTACGGCCTCATCTTTCTGTCGACCAACTGATCGAGTTTTTAAATTTTTTAAGGATATGTTTCTTGTGTGATCCCTTCATTTTGATGTTTTCTGACTTCCATTTCCTAAAATATCCTTAAAACGCATCCGCTGGCGTCCCATAGATGGAATCAGTGGGTCGTAATTGCTGACAAAGTCGGAGCATTGGCCCCCTCTGAACTAACAGACCATACTCAGGAGTGCTAATTGCATTGTGCATCTGTAAATAAATTGTAGGATGCCGACAACAGAGCTGCCGTGAACTTTTGCGACTACCTCGTTCATCAAGGACAGCTCAAAGCTCCTGAAGCACTAATTCGTGAAGTGAGTTTTCGTATTTCCAAACAATATAGGTACTGCCTGCTCAGAGCTCTGAAGTTTCAGACTTCCTCTTTGCGGGCGACCACGGCGACACCCGATGCAGGTTCTGGAAATGCATTACCCTTGGCCCGTACCACGCCGCAGTTGGAGTCTGAGCAATTATTCAATGAGGTACAATGTTCATCTTGTCTTCTGTCTTCAAATTTCTTCATTGTAGAGCTTCATTCAGACTGGTGCAACGCACGAAAACCGACCCACGCCCGTGTTGTCTTGGGAAAACTTGGCGAAAATGGGTCTTTTTTTCATAATGTGGGCGGCCTTTGTTTTTGTGGAAGGAGTCGCTGGAAGGGAAGTTCCCCGCCGTGCCACCGCCGACAGTGTTAGTTTCGCTTGATAGGTTCATCTCCACTGTTTTGTTTTACCTCTATGTGTTTGGATTGCCGACAATAGCGTGGGGCGCTGAATATCCCCCGATTTGGGGGAAGGGCGCTTCCAGCGCCTTGTCCAGCTCCCACGCTCGGTGGCACGGCGATGTTTTCAATCGCCCTTAATATTATAATGGCCGGATTCATATTGTGGAAAAGTCACTCCGGATTTATGAACTGTTCTCAAATCTAATTACTTCATTTTTTCAGAAGTGGCCCATGTTGGAGAAGAGGGTCCAGCCCCGGAGCCCTCCTCTCCTCGATGTAGGAGTAGCCCGCAGTTACTCTTCTCCCCCCTCTCCGACCCGCCCGAAAAAGATTGTTTGAGTTGGTTTGAAGTAGGGATTTCGAGGAAATTCTAAAAAGAGGTGATGTAATGAAATTCTAAAAAGAGGTGATGCTTTATTTTTGGAAGTCACTGAGGAAGGGAAGGGTGAGAAGGGTAATTGTAGAGAGATTCTGTCATTTATTTGCACGCACATGTATATTGTATAATAAACAATTTCATTGTTACGTTTATTATGTATAGTACATTTTCATTCTGTTAAGTTTTTTGTTTTGTGGCCTCTTGTGAGGCAGTTGTTTGAGTGAATTTTCCCTTTGTTAAGATAAAGCTATTCATTTCGTGAAGGCTTATGTAATGTGAACCTCCAAGACTCCGACTAAGAGGCAGGGCCTATTTAGGTGGGCGTGACCGAGTATTAGTAAGAACCAAAGAGGGGGGTATGTATTTGAAACCGCCGAATCGCACCTCGTGCTTTACCCTGGTCGTAATTGCGGACAAAGTCAGATCCGACGCCCTCTGTGAGCTAATAGAGTGTACAGGGGACGTCAATCACGATCAGTATTCCCGCGGAATGGCGAGCCGCACCATCCATGCGGCGCGGCGGGCCTGCTGGGTGCTGCCGCTGGTGGGTGTTGCCGGGATTTTCAACTTTTCTTTAGTTTCTGCGACAATTTCACTCATTTATGGGCCTTCTTGGTAAATGTTTGAGATGCAGTGACACCGATTCAGTTCTAACATCTGCTCAGATAACTGGATAAGGCAAGCGCAGCACAACCTGGCAAGCCACATCCCCAAGAAATGGAAGGCAGACATTGCTGCAAGAGGATGAACTGCTGCATTCCGTCTGCTAAGAGCAGCAAACCATGTGTTTCAGCTGCGTTTTTTACCCGATGAACTGTGGTGCAAATCGACCTGCGTTCTGCCTGCTACTTGCCACGTGGCGACACGCCCCCGGGGAGGTGTATATAAGCCGTTGGTTGAGCATCAAAGTTTAGTCGTGTCTCCGCTCCAACGGAGACAAGGGGAGCCCTGCGAGACTCGTCAGGCCGGCTGAGGTACGGGTACAACCGTGGCCCAGTGCAATAATTATTATTTTTGGATAAGCTTGGGTAAGCATCTACTTACCCAAGTCTGCAGTACGAACACACCCCACTCCCAGATTGAGCTGTGATCTTAGGTTTGAGACATGAAAACCAGTCCATCGCCTCCAAAACACAGCTTTCCAGGGGCGAACGCAGCTCGTGGGGCGACAAAATAAGCTTTCAACTCGCGATGTAACTGCTGTTGAGACGTGTTCGGCCTGCGTTCGGCCTGGTTCGCCGTCTCGGAATCTCTGAATGAGTATGAAGAAGATATTGTCTTGCAGTTTGTTCCCTACGAAGAAGCTTTTTGCCATTGCTCCTTAAATAGCTGTTGTATCGCGTAATTTGCAGTCTTCATTGTAGTTGGTGACTAGCTTTCTCCTATCCACGATGATTTTTAGGTCAGTCGTGTAAAGACATTGCATGGTGCCTTCTGTATCGAAGTTACTGACGTCAGGTAGAAGTTCTTGCTGAAACACCTATGAAAATTCTACCCAAGTTCAACCCAGGAACATCCGAAGAAGAGTGCGAGTGTATGCACGCCATTACAAATGAATGAAGTTGTCGCAGAAATTAATAACAAGCAGAAAATCCCGGCAACATCCACCAGCCGCGCCGCTTGGGTGGTGCAGCGCTCCATTCCGCGGGAGTACTGATCGTGATTGACGTCCTCTGCAACAGACTGTACCTATTTCACACAGCCGAAATGTGAACGAATTGAAGTCAGTGTCTGACCTTCAACAGCTTCACGCGTTAACTCCGTTCGGCAAACTGTTCTAAATCAAGTCATGAAAAATGTTCAAAAAACGTGCTCCAAGACCGCTTTCTAACGCATATCGCTGGATTCAGCGTATCGACGAGATTCAGAATATGGTGGAAGTTCAAACACGAAAAGGAGGACGGACACTGCCTTTGAACCCTCACAATTAAGCAGCACAGCACGATGAAGTCTATGCCACCGCCAATAAGAATTATAGATTGCACAGGACATTCACCTTGGAGTAAATATCGCGTTGCAATACGTGCGCGAGCTGATCCTTTCCAATAGATCAAATTGTCAGTTGAAAGGCTACGTGCGAGCTGTGTTTTTAGCAATTCGCACGTAGCCTTTGAACTGGGTCCGCGAATGCACTGATGTTTCCTCCGTGACAAATGTCTTATACTTGTTGTTGCAGGCATATTTTCACGCTCATTATCAGTGTTTCAAAGTTTGAAGCCGTCACAATCCATAGTATAGCTATGGACATAGCCGTTTAGTCTCTTACCTTAGATAACTTTTCATGTGTATGTTTATTTATTTATTGGACATGTACACGTACATGCAATAGCCAGTCACAAACAGTCAATGTACAAGAAATCAAATAAACTGATTTAATCTTTTCCTTAAAGGAGAGTATTTCTCAGGAAATACACTAGTATGTGATGTGATTGATGTGATGTGATTCCTTTCATGTGATGTGGTTCGATATGTGATGTGATTCTTTTCATTTCGATGTTTCCCTACTGCCGCTTACTAAAATCTCCCACCAGACACTTAGTGAAATCTCCTACAGGGAGGGTCAATCACGATCACTATTCCAGCAGCTTGGAGCGCCGCAGTATCCACGCGGCGCTGGCGAGGCAGCACTCGAAATGCACAGTATCCGGCTGCGCCACGTAGGTAGTGACACGCTCCAGGCCGAGAGAGCAGTGATCGTAATTGGCGTCCCTTGTCCCTGCCAAGACTTCGCATTAGTAGAACCAGTGCGGTCGTAAATGCAGAAAAAAATCACTCCTTCGGCCTTCTCTGGGCTAACAGGCTATGCGTGAGTTGGGTGATGTTCCATTCAAAAACTATCAACAAGCTTCGCAATGTTTAGTTCAATTCGCTCATTTCTACGCTTTGATTGCCATGATGGATCTTCAATAAATCCTGTAAAAGTTGTGCACATTAGTCTGGATTTTGGTGTGATGTAGGGGCAGCGGCATATGGTGCTGCAGAATGAAGTCATTGAACTACGCTGCATCCGTCTGTAGAAAATAGCAGAAGTTTTGACCAATCGGTCGATCACAAAACCAATTAATACAATTAATAGTGATGAGTGGTATTCTCTTCGATACGGTCAAACGCGCCTTTTGAACAATGGAAGTCATAGTCCGCATCGTATTCTTATTTAAGTGGAGTAGACAATGGCAGTTGCAAATATCCTCCAGGAAGACATTAAACAAAGATTTTGGCGTAACTGGAAATGGTTTTGTTAGGAACGAGCGGAAGTAATCATTTTCTATCCGTGCACTCCTTTTAATTCATGAGTGATCGTCTTCTTGCTTTAAAGACGCGCATCTTGTTTTCAGCTTGTTCGCCGTGAGTAAAATCAGGCTAACTACAACGTTTTGCCGCTTAAAATGTGTTCCTTAGGAGTAATTCTGAAACTATGGCATGGTCTGAGTATATTTAAGGGGTCTTCTGAGTTTAAGTGATGGAAGAGAAGCGGCGTCCCAGGAAGGCCTCAGAGAGAGGTTATAGGAATTGAGTACCCAGACATTCGAGCGCAAGTCCCGCCTAAGAAAACGCCTCTTTTTCATTCTCGCGACAAAATCCGGTGCACCGGCGGAGACATCATTTTGGTTTTATTCCGGGATTGATCGGAAATAATTGCAGGATTGTGATCGCCACGTGGCGGTATACGCCTCCAGCGAAGGGTATATAAGGACATCTGTTTGCAGGTAGACCTTAGTCTACTTTCCGCTTCGGAGGAGAGTGAAGTCCAACGGGACTCGTCTGGCCCACTGAGGCCCGGTTGAAACCGTGGCCCAGTGCGAAGACCAGGCGAGATGCGTGAGACGAGGTCGCGCGCGGACGCGGCGTGGATGCAAAAGCGCGTCCGGATCCGCTAGTAGGGGCTGGCGTCGGCGGATGGAGTGCATGCACTCCTGAACTCGACCTGCATTTTTTGCTTTATTGTGCTTTTCCGTTCCGGGACAGAATTCGACCTCCCGGATCATGATGATGGTATCATCGTCGGGACAAAATCCGGTCTCCCGCCGGAGCTCGCGGGACAAAATCGGGATGTTGCGGCACAAAAACGCGCAGTTTTTGATGACTCCCGCTCACATTCGAGCGGGAGTCATGATTTTGCCAGGCGGTACTCGCGCCTGAATGTCTGAGTAGGTTGAAGGAAGCTCGCGTTGCTGAAGTGGTTCATGAAGGAGGTCTCTGACTTGAGAGGAATCGGATGGAATCGGCGTTGCAGTTATAAAGAAGACATCAGACGGAGTCCTCTGATTTGAGAAGGTCGAAGGGGACCCCGATACAAAAAAAACATCACAGAGGAGCCCTTGGAGTGGAGGAGAATTTCAAGTAGGGGAACTCACGAGGTGGGAAGGTCGGAGGAACCCGCGTTGCCAGGAAAAGTTCGAGGAAGGGTGCTCGATATTGAGATAGTCGGAGGGAACCCGCGATGCGAGACTCAGACATTCCACCGCCCTTTGCGTTGCACTACACCGCCAGGACCGTCACACCATCCGGTAAATGCGGTATGATGCTACGCTGCTGGCGGTGTAGGGGCGTGTAGCAACCGCTCCTGGCAGTGTGGCAGCGGACGATCACCGCTCCTGGCGGTGTGGCAGCGGGCGGGCACTGCCTGTGGTGTTGTAAAAGCATACTTCGATAAGTAGGTTCGGTTTCGTTGAAATGGCGTTAAGGAGATATTTTAGACCGTTCTGTACACCTCTCGCCACTGGTGCTGCATTTTGGCTCTTCAGAAAACGATGAGGTTAGGGGACAAACGCGCTTGTGGTCATGAGACTCACTTTCACTCTCCCTTGGCGTTTTCATGCATAAAAACAAAAATGCAAGGTAATCCTGAAGCTTTCCATAGTTTTCGACCCTTTGTACTCCTTCTGCCTCAAGCGGGATTCGAACCCACCTACCTTACCTACCCCATTGAAGTCGAATGATTGGGAGTTCACTGCTTTATCCACTCGGCCATCCGTGCTGATATCCACCATCATTTCGACCCCCATCATTTTACTACATACTGATGGAGTGGTCCCAGTGATATGGAGACGGAACTACCCACTCACTGAATCCTGTTATAGTTGGGATCATCGCAACTGTTAAGAACTGTAGCTTCGCACACTTATGGAGCACGGTGCCGGGCCCCCATCGAATTCAGCGTTTCTACGTCTTTTGCTTGCGCTTTTCGAAGAATGATACTTTCTAGATTTTAGAAAAATGAGACCAATTTTCAGAGAATAAAGATCTTCTTGAAATAATGAAGCAGAAGATCAGTAATTGGTGAGCCTTTCCTTCGGAGTAGAATCATCAAATTGGTTACGAACCATACTAACAGTTGTATACAGCATGCGGTACAACTAAAATTGAAAGTGCAAATCTTTCCTTTTGCAATTTTGTTTCCAAAATAGGCCTTATAGGATTGTCGTGTGCAGCGAGTGCGTCCCGGGTAATTCGTCATGAATTTCGAAATGTTTTAATCTTCAATTGATGAATCCTATGCCGCTGTGTTCTTCACGTGCATAACTTCAACAGATGCGGACAATGCTATGTTCCCATCAACTTTTACTGAAAGAGAGCAAATTTATGCAAGCGCAATATTGCACCTAGTTTACTTTTCAAAATGTCATCCCCTTCACATTTTGTATATGTTCTTGTATCAGTCCAAATCTACGCATGCATTCAATAGCATTTGATGAACGACTGCTGCGAGAGTGGCACAAATCTTGAATCTTTCACCTTGATTTCCGGATTTTTTACAGAAGTTGGCATGGTGAAGTTTTTAGCATAAAACTCCGACCCCAGTTTGTAGCGGTGCCAGGTTAGAACTCCAAAATCCATTGCAGAATTGTTTGATCAACCCTTTGTCTACTTCCAATAGTCTACTACTAACACCGCCACAACAGTCTAAAATTACTTTGGATTTCCCATGACGTAGTAAAGGTACACGATTAAGCTGCTGCTATACTACTGCACGTGGAGTGTAGTAGTACCTGCGTCGCCGTCGCTGGCCAACACCAGCGATCGAAGCGACTGCTTGCCGCAGATGCCCCTCTATCGCAGTCTCCAGCGACAGCGACGCAGGGTACCGTAGTCCACGTAGAGTTTGGGTAAGCTTATCCATTGTGCTTCTGTCGGGGCGGGGGCATCGGTTCTGCTGCTATCGGGGCTGTGCTTATCTATTCTGCTACTGTCGGAGCGGTGCTCACTTATTCTGCCACGCTAGGGGCGGTAGCATGTATGTTATGATTTTTAGAGAATTTCATTCTGCCGCTGTCGGGGCGATGAGGGTCTATTCTGCTGCTGTCGGGGCGGTGAGCGTTATAGTGCATCCCAAGAGGCGGCTGTGTGTCTGAGGAAGAAATCAGGAAGGAGTCCCGAAAGATGAGGAAGCTGATCGGAACGCATTTCGCATGGGAATACCGAGTAGAGGATCCTCTGAGTTGAGAAGGCCGGTGGGAACCCGTTTTGCATGGGGTTTCCGGTGAGGAAATCCACCGAGCTGGGAAGGTGGAAGGGAACCCGCGGCGCATGGAGATTTTGAGGAGGGGATCCTCCGAATTGATGGGGTCGGAAGGAACCGGCGGCGCATAGGGATTCCGACGAGGGATTCTCCGAGTTGAGGAGCTCAGAGGAAACCTGCGTCGCTTGGGAATTTCGAGGAGGGGGTGATCCAGTTGAGGAGGTCGTAGGGAACCCGCGACTTATAACTACTTCAACAAGGGATCCTTCGAGTTGAGAAGGCTGGAGGAAACCCGCGAAGCATACGGATTTCGAGGAGGGGGTAATCCAGTTGTGGAGGTCGTAGGGAACCAGCGTCTAATAACTACTTCAACGAGGGGATCGTTGAGCTGAGAAGTCTGGAGGGAACCCGCGACGCATGGGTGTTTCGCAAAGGGATCCTTCGAGTTGGGAAGGTCGAAGGAAACCCGCATCTTATAACTACTTGAAGGAGGGGATCCTCCGAGTTGAGAAGGGTGGAGGGAACTTGAGTCGCTTGGGAATTTCTAGGAGGAATCCTCCGCGTTGGGCAGCTCAGAGGAAACCCGAGTCGCTTGAGGATCTCGAGGAGAGGATCCTCCGAGTTGAGGAGGTCGCAGGGAACCCGCGCCTTATAACTACTTCAAGGAGGGGATTGTTGAGTTGAGAAGTCTGGAGGGAACCCGCGACGCATGGGTGTTTCGCAAAGGGATCCTTCGAGTTGGGAAGGTCGAAGGAAACCCGCATCTTATAACTACTTCAAGGAAGGGATCGTTGAGTTGAGAAGGCTGGAGGGAATCCGCGATGCATAGGTGTTTCGCAAAAGGATCCTTCGAGTTGGGAAGGTCAAAGGAAAGCCCGGGCAGCATCTTCATAGCTCTCAGCTCCGCTTGCAATAATTGAGAATCCAGAAGCTTGGAGGGAACCCGCGTCGCTTGGGAATTTCTAGGAGGGATCCTCCGAGTTGAGAAGGGTGGAGGGAACTTGAGAATTTCGAGTAGGTGGTGATCCAGTAGAGGAGGTCGTAGGGAACCCACTTCGCTTCGGGACTTCAAGGACGGTATCCTTCGAGTTGAGGGGCTCGGAGTGAACCCGCGTCTTATAACTACTTCAAGGAGGGGACCCTTGAGTGGAGAAGACTGGAGGGAACCCGCGTCGCTTGGGAATTTCTAGGAGAGATCCTCCGAGTCGAGAAGGGAGGAGGGAACCCGCGTCGCTTGGGAATTTCTAGGAGGGATCCTCCGAGTTGAGAAGGGTGGAGGGAACTTGAGAATTTCGAGTAGGGGGTAATCCAGTTGAGGAGGTCGTAGGGAACCCACTTCGCTTCGTGATTTCAAGGACGTGATCCTACGAGTTGAGGAGCTCGGAGGGAACCCGCGTCGCTTGGGAATTTCTGGGAGAGATCCTCCG
>KN729788.1:5954-16447 GCA_000816745.1 Ancylostoma duodenale | reverse complement strand
AAGACTGAATGCTTTTGATCCAAATGTGCCGTTTACGATTGAAGGGCCAGACAACGACGGTTATCTTCCCTTTCTTAATACAAAAGTGAGACTCATCAGTGGTCAAAAGGAATCTAACATCTTAGTGCACTCAAGAAGCTCTCATCCAAACTTCGTCAAAGCAAATGTGGTACGGAATCTGATGAAGACCAAAAACAAGGTGTGCACGACTACTGATGTGACAGTGGAAACAACGATAACGCCCATTCTTGAAGAGAACGGATATAATATGACTCCTGCCACAGCATGGTTCCCACACTCGACAGCAGATGGGTTACCACTCATTCTACCGTATGTGGGGGAACGCCCAGCCCACGCCGTGAACCAAGTGGTGAAGCAATCCGGCTTACCAATCCGGTTGGTGTTTCGCCCACCACCTACATTAAAACACCTCTTGACCTCCACCAGCATATACGAAAGCAAATGCCCCGGAGCAGAGTGCCAGTATTGTATCGAGGAGAAAACTTGCCAGCTCCGCGGAACGGTTTACCTCATCAGGTGCGATGGCTGTGGAGAAAACTACGTTGGTGAGACGATGAGACCACTACGAAAACGACTGGATGAACATCGTAGGGCATTGCTTAACCCCTCCTCCTACCCGTCGGAGAGTTTCTCAAGACACCGCTCATTGAGGCACACGAACTCCGACCTTCAGAGTCATCGTCCTTCATCGATATCTCTCACGGACTTTGGAACGAAAAGTTATGGAGGCAATGGAAATACGGAGACATAATCCAGAGATCAACAATAAGGAGGAATTAAGGGAGGTCTTGAGGCTGATTTCGTGAATGAAAGTATAAACGCCTTGATCTCTAGTCTGGTCGTCCCGTGGTTATTTCAGTTGTGTAACTAATATCGTAGGGATGAGGTCGCTTGGCTTACATGTTAGATTGTGTTCGTAAAACGTTTTGCTAAGTTTTTGAAATATAGGAAAACAATTACCGCGTGGCTAACGAAGTCGATAGATTTGTAAATCACCTGCCCTCTGGTATTGTTAGTTTTTTTTATGTATTTTTGTGAGCTTCTGATGAGATTGCAATTGATTGTAAACATTAAGGTCTTATGAAGGCGTAAACGCCGAAAGCTTACAAATAAATCAGTTGAAGAGACTTCATTGTCAATTGAAGAAGTCAGATGTTTTGAAACTATAGTATAGTGAGCGTCCACCCTTGTTCTTGTCATCCGGATGGTAAGATCCGGTTTAGATTCCACGGCTGTCCTCAACGCCTGATCGTCTAGCGACATCCTGCGACCACGGCCATAGTTGCATTTGAGTTTGAAATCGTAGGAAGAATACTTCGCGATCCCCTGTCTCAGTGTCCATTGGAAAGGCGACTTCAATCCAAAACAAAGGCAAGAGTATCACATGTCTCCAGTAAAGAGTGATCGAGTTTGAAGTCATCAACCATAGTCACCCGAAAATCGCGTCGGCTCATCATTTGTTCGCGACTTCATAAAAATCCTCACGAAGGAGCTAGCCAGAACATTCAAGAAGCATTTGAAAGAGGAAGAAGAGCTCTATAAGATGATTGCATGAAATGGGCTGAAGTTGCTCAAGTTGGACAGAAGAGAAAAGTTTAGTTGAGCGTACCCCGAAACGGCAATTATTTTCGCAACAACCTAATACTAGTGGTGATTGATGTGATTATAATTATCTATGCGTGGCTTGGGTCCACGTCTCCAAATAAATAAATATGCTATATATCGGGTTCTCCTACAGATGGCGACAGCACTACTCGTTTTCACCTTGAAATGCCCTCAATGTCGTTGTTTAGATGAGACCCCGTCTTCAGTACGTTAGCACTGAATTAGTCTCGCCCGAGCTTCATTTGCGTGACAGCATGTGACTATTTGGTTATCGTAGATGCAACGTAAATGATGTTGCTTAAGAAAAGTTGCTTCCGTAAAGCTGTTCAGTAGGGAAATCAAGGAGATGTAAGATGTTTGAGCGTCCATTTTCGAATTCTGTTCAACTCAACCCAAATATGCTTGCAGTTCTACTGTTTAGTTTTTGCAGTTCTAGCATCGTAATGGCAGGCATGCAAGATCTTCACTCCTTAGTTTTCGTTCTCAATGGTTTGGAAAAACTCTTCCCAGTTGCTGTAGGAAACCTTCCCCAATCTTCCTCTGTATTCTTCTGCAAATTGTTACCTCTACCGCCGGGAATATTCTAGAACTGTTCCATTCCAAACAAAAAAAAAAACCGGCAATTCCTCGACCGTCTCAGGCGATGGGTCAGCGGCCACAAACAGCCACTCTTTCTCTATACTAGTGGCCCTGTGTGGAATTTCTGTGAGCCTAAACTCTGTGTGCAGCATTTTACTGACCCTGCTTATAAGGGAGGTGCTGGAGTCCAGTCTCGCAGGTCAGAGTGAAACCTATCTGGCTTGAATCTTTGTTTGAGAAGGTGCTACAGTAGATATTTCATTACTGCTGCTAAGCGGAGCGTCGAAGGTTTAAACCTTGTCATAAGCATCCGTCTTGCATTCTTGTTTTTATTCTTTCTTCGAAACCAGATTTAAAAGGTTAGAAGACAACACCTATCCTTACTGACGTACGGAATTACTACAGGAGTAAACTGCATTGCATATAGTGTAGTTATTCCATGGATGGTACGTCAGTAAGTGTAGGCGTTTTCTAACCTTTTAAGTTTGATTTCAATAACATACGAGAAATAAAAAATAAGAATGCAAAACGGATGCTCATGACAGGGTCCAAACACTCGGATTTCTGCCCTAGAGTCCAGAATCTTCCCAACTCGGCCACTCCGTCACTGACAGAGAGCACGAACGCGTATAGTGATTTGGCGGGATTTCTATTTTTTGGAGCCGAGGGCAGTAATGAAATATAGTACATAGCATAGCACCTATGCAAACAAAGATTCAAGCCAGATAGGTTTCATTCCGATCTGCAAGCCGGGCCTCTTGCGACTTCCTTGTGAGATATGGCTTCACGTGAATGGCTTTTGCCCAGCTATGAAAACTTGTAACTCAAATATGCAATTGTCCTATTATGCTGGTAAATTGGGAATGAACGCTGACTTTCTTTGTTTCAGTGAAAGTGCTCCCGACTGCTGTTGTCAAGTATTTGATAAGACCTCAAACAGCGACTTATGGCGCAATTTCTGATGTACGAATCATCAAATGCTCCTTCATTGTCGATTTTTAGTGAAAATCATAAGAATACATGCTAAAATTTCAAAATTTTCTTCACATGTTTTATTTCGTTAAAGAATCAAAAATTACAGCGTAGCAGTTCCACATGTCAAATAAAAAACTTGGGGATCCCTTCATTACGTAGGTTTTTGTCTAAACCTAGGGAATCAAGGGATCCACAAAATTGGTAAGCCGTTTGTGAGGGTGTGCAAGATATTGTCCAAGTGCGCAAGTTATTGCCTAAGCTTTTGCCTAAGCATGGGAAAGGGAAGTGATCTACGGGGCTAGTGATATACATGGAGTAGGTGCACAAGTTACTGTCTAGGCTTTGCCTAAGCTTAGGAAGGGGAGGTAATCTACGGGGTTGGTGAAAATCATGGGATGGGTGTTTACTGTTTAGGCTTTAACCTAAGTTTGAGAAAGGGAGATGATTCACTGGGTCGGTGGGATGTATGGGTTGGGTGCCGCAAGTTATTGTCTAGGCTTTTGCCTAAGTATAGGAAGGGGAGCTAATCCACGGCAGGCCCCAGGGCGGCTTGTCGGTGGGCAAGTTGGGCTTCGTAAAAGGGTCGGAAAGCAAAGGGGGCTTCGTACTGGGTCCGGGCAGAGCCGATCGATTGGAGCAGATCGTCTACAGGTTCCCATTATCGGAAGGACTCGAAGGACTGCTGCGCAGCCGAAAATGCACAGATTGACTTGAAATTTTCAGTGAGATAAAAACTAAGGCAATACTGGAAGTTTTTCAGGAAAACAACCTAAGCTTACGCAAACTAAGAAAGGGTATGCTCACATTCTGCGTCTGAATGAGTGAGCACTGGAGCACTGGGGTTATCGAGACTTGACCGATTGACACCAAATTTGGGGTACAGAAGGGTCATGGCACTCACAATGAATGTATGCTATCAGATCACAAAACTTATGTGAAATAAGAAATTGTATGCTCGGTAAAGGGGCCAGCCTGTTTCCGACAGGCTGGGCTAGGGCCAGCCTGTTTCCGACAGGCTGGGCTATAAGCTGAGCCTGTCGGGAGCATGATTTTCCTAGTGAAACACATAAGTTTTCAGCCTCCTACCGTACACCTATACTAGAAGCTATGTATCATACGCCCCACATCTTATCATTTACAACCTCCTATCTTCTGAGTATTTCTCCTTTTCCGCTCGTCCAAGGTACTATCGCAAGCTGTTTAGTGGAGCGCTGCCGCGCTCCAAAGCTAAACACGTCTAAACATTAGGAGCACGTATAGACGTGAGATATAGTCGAGAATTCTTGTAGAAATTTCCATGTTCGCTCATCTTTAGACCTGGGTATCTTCAGACTATTTGATAAGCTTTCTTTGCCACTCCAGGTTGATATGGTGGAAATCTTTATTTATTCCGACCTAACGTTTCGACGAAACCGTCTTCTTCAGAGATCTGAAAGTGGCTCTAGTGATTTCATTTGTGTTCTACACGACCAAACGTCTCATCTGGTTGCATCGTATTTACGCCGGTGACGAAACTAGCCTGCAACGTGATTTGGCTCTCCCTTGCCGAGAAGTTGTTCAGCCAAGAGGTTGTTGACAAGCTTTGCAATCAAAAAGGTCGTTGGTCTTGTAAGAAAGTAGCCGACGATTTGTTTCAGCTCTTCCTCGTCCACAATTCGTTAGAGGAAAAGGTTGCTGATGACCTGTTTTTGTATGGTGTGGTGGCGTCAAATTTGTTGACAACGATTTGCCAGTTAAAAGGTTGCCTGCAACTTCTTTCAGGGGCAAAGATGGGCTGACAACTTGTTGTAGGGGCTCTGAGGATCGATCGGTACGTCGAATCATCCGCTACAAACGAATGGCGTCACCATTTCCACGTGTTTCCTTTTTTTGCGGGTTTAGCCACTTCGCTTTCTCCACTCACAACCTTTTCTACGTGGGTCAATTCACTCTAATTACGTACTTTTTGCGACTAAATAGGAAGCAAGTTGATACCAGCAAGTTGAATACCACAGGCTCCTCTGTGAAAAAATCTCCTTGATTCATCCCTCCTCTTTATCCTTTCCCTAAATTCTACGATTCGACGTTAGAGTCCCCTTAATAGACGTTATCTACCCATTAAATTTCTGTTCTGTCGGGCCCCGCTGAATTTCAACTCTACAAGGCTTTAAAGAAATTAAGGGACTTTGAAAAACTACGAGAATTGCCTAGGGTTTTCCAAGAGGGTACGCTCCTCCTGATGAGCCAGAGGCAGCGAATGCCAGTATGAAAAAGCACAGTCGAACATACGTAAGTTGGCAAAGAATTGCAATTCATATCAACGATTACGAAGAAACTTAGGATGAAGTTCCGCGAGGTCCTTGCGAAAGCCTTATTTATTATGCGATATGCATAAAAGGCGAACTGAAAATAGCTAGTATTACGCTCTGCACTGAAGAAGAGAAGTAGCTATTAATTAGGAGAAATAAGCATTGTTTTTCGTAGGAATAAGAGCCCGTGTTTTGTGGTCTATTTGATCAAAGGCCAAAACTTGCATTGATCTCTTTATTGAACGGCTAACGTTTCGGCGCAGTCGCATTCGTCAGAGCCTGGAAAAATCAAAGACAAGTATGATTTACCCCTCAAACACCTCATCACATCAACAGGAGCATCGCGGTTACCCTCTTCTCTGGTACTGTTCTGGTTCTATCCCGCTTGTTGGATTAGGTCCTGTTGATGTGATGAGATGTTTGAGAGGTAAATCATACGTGTCTTTGACTTTTCCAGGCTCTGACGAAGGCGACTGCGCCGAAACGTTAGCCGTTCAATACAGAAATCAATACAAATCTTGGCCTCTGCTCAAACAGACCACAAAACACGGACTGACTATGCCAAGGTTCAAGGAAAGTGGAACCTTTACTCTGCTACGGAATAAGAGTATTCTCAAGCGAATATATTTTATTCTACAATGAAATTTCTATACATAACTATTTCAAGGAAAGTACAAGTATGTAGCGTATGTAGCGCATCTGCAGTGTGACTCGGATAGCAAATGAATCCTGAGAATACTATCGTAGGTTCCCAGAAAAAAACTGAATTTGTTGTGCAAAATGTGTTTTGAAATTTTCAAACCTTCATGTTTCGCAGAATATCCAAACAAATGGAACTATTGATGAATCCAATCTACTCTCGTGCAAAATTTGTGATTTTGGAAACGAGCACTAAATCGGTCGCATTGCAGCAGTAGCAGACGCAGATTGTGCGCGGACGGTGAGCGTGCGAAAGAGTGAGGCCTCCGCTTGCCTTGAGGTTCCGAACGGCCAGAATTTTGGGAATGAAGTTGGTTAAGAATTAATTTTAAATCGAAATATTTGAAAATAAATGTTTTAAATTAACTGTAAAGAATAAAAAAAAATAAAGTGGTCGGCGTTAATCAATCCCGTTCGTAGGATGCGCCACGCATTAGACTTGAACTAAACATCGTAGTGGCATTGAATGCGTAAGAATAGAAGAGAAGAGAAAATAACAATGAAAAGGAGGAATCAAAAAATAAGCCGCTGCGAAATGTCTCTATTCCATAAAATAAGTTTCAAAAATTCGGCGCCCCATTATCGAGGGGGGGACCTCCCCCTGTGTCCGCCAATTCGGGAGCCCATCATTGTTATCACATGGGGCTTGGTGACCATGACTAGTGCAGTAACGTGCAGAGAACACGTATGAATAGAAACACTTGTTTTTTCTAGTGAAAGGAACTAAACGAAGGTCAAATTTTTCGTTTTGTTTTTATTTCTAAGAAGAGCTACTGCTATATTAATAAAAGACTTGACCTTATGTGTCAGTGACGCACGCAGACGGGTCGTTTCAGAAGAGGAACTGAGGTCTCTGTGACTTTGTGAACCCGGACCGTCAGAATTTTCGAAATACAATGATTGAGACATCAATTCAATTGCTGAATAATAGGAAAAGAATGCTTCAAATAATGAGACAATAAGGCATGAAAACAAAGTTAATGAATATTTCTATTTAATTCACAGAGTATTTTTGAGAAATTCCCTAGTGTGGTTCCTTATATTCCATAAGAAACTTGATGTTAAATAAAAAAACTCCAAAGGTTGATACCGACTAATCCATTTGAAAGAACAGCCTTCAGGACGAAGCTTCTTTTTGAAATTATTTCATATGAGCACTGCATATTTAGAAATGGCCTTATGTAACTATTCAGTGTTTTTATGTGGATTTTTCAGAAACATCCCCCTTCGCTTCACTCGAACTTTCACAGTCTTCCTTTTCTTCAGAAAACCTCAGTCTTATTCGTATCTTAAGGCTACATCCTATTATCTTAGGCCTTTTGTCATGATTTTTCAAACAATTACCTCATTGCTTGTTATGCAGGAAATCTTCAGTCTCGAGCTTTCAAACAGAGGAAATTAGTCTTAACTAAACACACGATGCGGGAATTTCAATATTATCAATTTCTTTCAATCTGTTCAGGTTATTGATCCCTAGTTGGAGAGCTAGAACATGTCTTGTCGAAGATTCTTTCAATAAATCACATTCATTCTTTCTCGTTTTCTTCTGCTTCATCTTAAGGAGGATATGCAACCAGCAGCTGCTGAACCTGATCAAGTGGCTCAATCTGAGCCGAATTGGCTTCGTCTAGACTTGCGTGATCGCAGTAGTAGTTGCTCTCCGGCATCGCCATAGCCGTTCCATTTGCAAAGTGTCACGATAGACCTTATCGTCCTCTGTGCACATCTATGTGAGGCAGTCAGTTAGATGAACACCACATGCAGTCTGACGAACCTAATGAGTTCGACAACGCCCAGCACGGAGTCGCATTCACGCCACACTCATCTCTACTCATTTGAATCTGTCTTCAACCTGCGTGATGCTTTCTCCTTTGATTCAACAAATGTCTTCCCTTCATAATACACGAATGCAAACACGGACTAACCGTGTCGGCATATCTTTCTGTAGTATTTTTCCTGATCACAAAGACGTCGTTGCAAAGGCTTCTGAGAAGAGCACATAGCTCGTGTTTATCAGTCGAGCTCACGCAATAAACAGTATCGTCATTACGAGCGATCTTTCGCAAGCTGAGATTTTCCAAAGATCTCTACTGTTCTCTGGAAAACATGTTTATGAACATTTGCAAAAGCTACTGTTTCGAATAGAAAAAATAGAACTTCACCACTGCAAAATATATTTGCAGATGATTTCTCGAGCTGTAGCTTCAATCGCCGTTCTGTTTGCTCTTTTGGCGACAACCATAGCTCAACAGGAAAGGACCATGGTAAGTAGTTTCTCTCAGGAACAGAACCATCAGAATTTCCCTTATCAGAAATATTGAATTGATTGAGGGAAACAAAACAATGAATGACATTAAACTTCCAAACAAATCTCTGAACAGTTTTAACAAAGAAGGATCACTTTACACAGTAGCCTTTCAGAGGAGAATATATTTTGCACTATTCATAATGGCACACTCATCTCGAATCCTTTTTCTCAATTTCCTAGATTTCCTTTTTTCCGCACAAGCTTATCACTGGTCGTGTTCATAACGGTTTGTGGCTCCTAAGCCTAGCGTTTCTCAAGCAGACACTCGGTGATGGGGAACCCTTCCCATTCTCGTAGGACAATAGTTATAGACAACAATACAATAGATAGTTAACAGAGGAAGCAATTGCGAAATGCCACTGCTGAAAAAAAGGCAGTGCTCTAGAACTCCCACGAAATGTTCTAAACTTTCGACGAACTTAATTGTGGGTGGAAGGCATGACGTAACACCATAAAAAGAACTAAATAGAAAGCAGAAACAATTAGAAACTGCAAAAGGACCCATTTCGAGAAGATTAGAATTAGGGCGCGTTTCCTGTGAAGCAGCAGGTCAACAAATGCGTCAACAGACTGTTTTTTCCCAGGTTCGAAAAGGCAAAACGACCTGACGCGACGCGTGCGGGTGGTAAATGTCCGAAGACCGTATCGCATCATTATGGCACCTGCCCTGTGGTGGACTCTACAGCATTCAGGAGTGGTAGAGGGACACGCATAAAGCTTCGAGAGCGAAAAGGGAGCAGAGAGTGACAACCCGGATGTTTGCGTGATAACATATTGAAACATGTCTAAAATTGTTAAAACAAGTTCAGTTTTCTGACAATGTGATCCCTCTTCTTTGTGCTACCGTTAGTATGTTCATCATGTCCAAACTTGTTGCACATGTTTCCCTTGAGTTGATGGTTTTGTTCGTGAATATCTGAACTCGTATCACAGATTGAGAAAGGTCGAATCATGATAAAAACACTACTAAAGTAGGATGGAAGCTATGTAAATATCTACATATTATAATCCAAGAACTCTGTACCTCACCAAGAAAGACAAGTCATGAGCGTGGCTTACGCACAGGTGAGAGCAAAAGGGGGGTACGTATTTGGGAACGCCAAATCGCACCTCGTGCTTTCCCCTGGTACCAACGATCTTCTTAATTTCACGTACACCATCGTTCTCATCAGCTCACGCAGACTCCATTTGTGCAAAATTTACTTGAAGAAAGGATTCTTTCTGTATTTGAGCTAAAACAGGGCGCGGAACAGAGCCGGCTCGGGCTGTGCATTAATAACACAATGAATGAACGCATTTACGAACGCCGGTCATTTTTTCCGGTAACGGAACGGATTAATGGTTCATTGGAGAACCGGAAAAATCCGGTGAAGTCCAACAGTGAGGCCGCTTGAACTTAGGCATTTACGACGTCTGTTCCACATTCTGTATAGGGACCGTTCTTACGAGTATTATGTTTTAGGAAGTATTTCATGAGTGGGTAGAAAAGTATGCTTGAACCCGACCATGATTTTCCTTCAATAGTTTCTTGAAAGTAGGTAACTCGTATTTCTTTGGCAGCTTTTTATTTGGAATTACCTCACAAAATAAATAAAAATATTGCATTAGTTCATCTTAGTTGTTCATTTTTACTACTGTCTTTTAAAACAGTCTTTACTAATTATTTACCACTATAATTAATGTTTCTATCAATTTCATTTTCCGTCCGGCTCCCCACAGTGACAGAGACCGACTCCTATCCCATGCCCCGCGATTGCCTTTACCGGTAGATTAATTTACAATGCTCATAATTATGTTGGTCAGCATGTTAACAAATCCCAAATTCTTCCTTTTCACCGACCTGTAGGCGGAAATGTCAGATAGGTTATTTTGATGATGGTTTCACGATAAATACTCGCCATATTCTTGTTTAACTATTTAATGTGTTCTACGGGCCCCAGTAAGTACGTTTTTACCTATCCCTGTTCAGAGGCGAAGACAGAATTGATTATATATATATATATATATATATATATATA
>KN729787.1:0-10316 GCA_000816745.1 Ancylostoma duodenale | reverse complement strand
GCGACATCGTCCGCCTATGCTTGTCCTTGGGTGACTGTTGCTGTTCCCTTAAGAGAATCTGTCAAAAACCTACTATTGGCTTGCACAGATGCACCCTGTTATCCATGTAATCCAGTTCTCTTTCGACTTCACGAATTAATGCATTTTTGCGTTTTTCATCTTCAGCATCGAACGACTTACATTTGCTGTTGAATTCAGCTTCCTTTTGCTGTGAATAGAGCACTGTCAACGTTACTCTAAACAAGTTCTGAGTTTTTTTTTCAAACCTGTCTGAATCGTTCAATTTCTGCTTGTGCAAGAGAACGTGCTTCCTTTATCCTCCTCTTGCGACGTTCCTGTGCTTCCATGATCTTCGAGCGTCCGTTGGCTTCCACTTCCCATACTGAGTAAAAATTAGCTGCTTCATCACCAAGCGAGGCGGTGCTCATGCCGTTTAAAACCAACTAACGTCTCTCTTTCTACTGCCAGCCTACACGCTACGTCATTGGATCATCTTTGCCATGTCAAACACGAAAACACGACGTCTTCAACCTTTCCGTTACATGCTTTTTGGCAGACCAAGTACAGTAGTCTTTTAGATAAGGGCAGTTTATATAGTCCATCTAAAATGTGATGATAGTTGGATACTCGTGCATATTGCCTGCCTTTCTCCTACCCTCTATGGTTTCTCCACACTCTCCCTGGCTCTTTTTCACTTTGACGTCTCTCGAGCTACCTTCCCAATTGAAACAGACATACCACATGCGTGCATTCGACGTGGTGTGACTGTACTAACGAGAAACTCAGATGCAGCGGCATAGCTACGGGTTTGGACCGTTATACCTGGTGTGGGCGGAGCCGACACGCCTTGCAATTGGCCGATTGGGTGAACCGGCCAGTCGTAGAGTTTGGCCGCACCTCCTTTCCAGGTGCAACGCGCCAGACCCCATCGCTACTATATTCTGTTTCAAATGCGATTGTACTCGAATCTTTGTGCATACTGCTTGACTTCTCGACGCTCTTCCCAATTGCTCCACAATTTCTCGTTTTCTTTTTTCTTTCTGATGCCCCTGTAATATCTTCCGCAAATAAACATGTGCCTCTATTGCGCAGCTAACGCATGCATCTAGTATATATTAATCGCTTTGCTCATATACGAGGTTTGATTCTTGTCACAGTTATATGGACTTATTTACAACAATTCAATTTCATTCCTTCATCTCAACTACGGTTTACTCCTACTACGGAATTCTTTGTTGTGCACAAGCTCCTTTTTTGTTGTTTTTTTTTTTATAAAATCACATTAGGTCAAGAATAGGATGTCACAGCTTAATTTATATCTAGTCCGAATTTTCAAAATACTCCACTAATCAGTCTTCAGAATGGGACTGAAGAAATGGATGTCTGTGGTTAGGTCAGAGCACAATGGAGTTGTCACTTCATCGAGGAAACAAGATAGAAAGCGAGCGAAACAGCTTAAAAAGCTCCAAAATGTGGCAATCGCTAGGCATCAGCCGGTTGGTATTCCTTCCCTTTTTACGTTATTCACGCTGAGAATGATTCTTGATGTTTTCACGAGATGATGTAAGTTTTATATGCCTCATACGAGGGAAGTGGCTCACAAAATCCCATCATTTCGAGACGGTTCAATGATAGGCCAGTTCACAAATGAACGGGAGCAAGAACTGGGGATGCGTGTAGCGCGATGATAAAAGGAACTGCTGTCACACACGCAATTCGTGGTCCCTGGTTCTTTCCTTTTTTGTGCCTCCGGGGTCGGTAGATCATTATGCTCTTAGTTAGGTTATTGATTTTATTGCAGATTGAAAAGGTAATGGTGGATGTGCTCAGTTCCAAGAAGAAGACGAAAAAGAAGAAGAGAAAAGCTCGAGAGCATGGCGCAGAGGGTGTGCATTTCGAAGGCAGCCAACCTGGTTCCATCGAGGATGTGCCGATGTCTGAGCGCGGCAGGAAACAGAGTTCTATGCACAGCGGATCCGAGTCGGATTCTGATGCGGACCTCACCTATGAACAGTATCTCAAGGAAGTCAAGGTAGCACACGCTCACATTTGAATGCGCTTCTGGCTGTGAATAATTCCGTTTAAGGACAAAAGATTGAAACTGGCTATGGAGGGAGATGATGCGGAACAGGACGATATCGATATTCACCGCTACTCAAGGTTACTTGGTATTAAAGAAGGGGAGAAGTCTAAAAAACTCAAGTCTTTTGCAAACGACGGACTCGATTGTACGTTACTTTCCACTGTACTTTGCGGACCTACTCCGTTATTAAGAGTAATACTTTTAGATTTACTAGATTTCTGTGACAGCGACAATCGCAAACGAATTCTTTCTTCATCAGCTGATCAAGAAATAAGTTTGAAAGGTATGGATTTCAGAACAGGGTGCCCAAGCCTAGGCCAAAATTTAAGAATAAGCCTAGGTTTCAGCCTTAGTCTAAGGCTCGGGCTAGATCTGGATGTGAATAACTCCCTCCACTCCCTTTTCCCGCAGTTTCTTTCACTTCTACATCCTTGGCTTTGATACCACTGATGTTCTACTTCTGCAGGAGCAGACCTCAGTGATGAAGATGATGGTATAAGTGGATCGGAAGCTGGAGTAAATATTGAGGAAGACGACATATCCATGAAAGACGATGGGGGTGATGATGAAATGGATGATGCACAAGAACAAAGCGATGAGGAAGGGAACGTAGGTCTCATCAGTTGCTTACATGCTCCACTATGTTTTTTTTCCTAGAAATTTCTGCGGCTTCTTCTTCGGTCTTGTCGCGCTTTGTGTTATATTGTAATCGTCTTTTTAATGGCTTTGTTTACGCATGTTTTGTAGGAGAACGAAGATGATAGTGAGGACGACCTTCAGGAGGATATTTACGGACGAACGATTAACAGGTGCCCTGCAGTCTTTTACGTGTACTCTTTTTAGTTAGTTCTATAAAACCATTACCTTGCGTTTCAGAAAGACTGGTCAAGTGATTGGAGCCGATCCCAAAGCAGCATTGAAGAAACTGGAGGACCTTGATGCCAAAGTGGGAGACAGCGAGTCAAAACAACAAATTGATCGCGCTCTCATGGGAACAATTAATAGGTTTGCAAACATTCATTTTCCCTCTTTTTTTTTCTTGAGTTGTTCTGTAGCGAAATGCGTGTTTCTAGGTTATCAGAGGGTACCTTAGTGAGAAGTCATCAAGTTATTTCTGAGTATTGGCAGAATCATTCGAAAAACGGTATGCAGAGTTTTTTCCACCTTTTCAGATGTCTCCTCTTCTCTTACGCAAGGCCTTTCAGATGTGAAATCATGTCTAACCAATATCATGCTGCGGTTAATAGGATCTCCATATCGTCTTCAAGATCAACTGCTTTCGTTGTACGCTCTGTTTATAGCTCACATTCATGCCTTCACCAGCGATGAGATCTGTACGGTAATTTTCTGTTTTTGCATTTTTACTTTTTAATCATACAGGACACAGGGCAACTCTTTTCCAGCTGCTTACTTTGTCGAAGTGTTCTTGCGTGGTTTTGTGGAGCAAATTTCCCAGCCACAGAGTACTGATGATAAAAAGCTTGAAAACAGTGTGGTTTTCATGGCGCATCTACTCAACTTCCACGTGTGTTTGTCTTTTCAGTTTGTTTCCACTTTTTTCGAACCTTTTTGTGGTGGATTCGAAGTTATATGGAGTTACTATGATGATATGTTTTAGGTCATAAAGATGTCGATGATTGTGGAGGTGCTCCAGAAGTTGCGAGAACATCTTAATGTTGACAACCTTCAACTGGTTGTTACGCTAGCTAGCTGTATGTTTTACTGGTTATGATTTCATTGGATTTCTTTTCTCAAATGTAGAAGGATTGCAGATTCCTACAAAACGCTTCGCCGACACTACTGGACTGCATTTTCTGAAGAAATGGCGGCCACTTCAAGGAGTTTAGAATCAGCTGTTTTTTCCGGCCTGTTAGTTTACCGCGTTTTTTTTTTTTTGTAAAAGAGATGTTCATTATGAGTACCCTCCTGGTTTAGTCCCAGAGCCAAATTTCTTGGAGAGACTCTATCAGGTCTTCAAAAAACAGCGCCAACGAACATTGACATGTCAATAACTGAACATCATTTAAAGCTTTTCCAAGGACTACGCAAGAGTAATATTTTCTTCTTTTGTCCGTTAGTTAAAGAATCATCACCTGAGGGTTTCCAGATAACAAATTGGTCTCTGACCAGGAATTGGGCATGTCTCTCGATGATATCATTCACGCTGAAGAAAGGGGTCGATGGTAGGTTTTATACTTCCTCCTACTGTTCGTAAAATTTGATTATTGTTTCATTATTTTATTTGCATTATTTTATGTGGGTGGTGGGTTCTGCATATCGTGTCGTTCACGATGCAGCGGCATCTGCAAGCGGAACTCATAAGGATACTCACTCCTTCCCAGAGGAAATCGTCCAACTTGCTCGTCGTGCGAAAATGAATAGTGATGTTCGAAGGAATGTTTTCTGTACAATAGGTAAGTAGCAGTTGTTAGCACTTATATATTATAATAGTTGTGGTGATTCAAAAATATGCTTTGAAGCAACGTCGGATGACGAGGACAGTGCTTTTGAGCGGCTCTTACGCCTTTCGCTCAAAGGGCAACAAGAGAGGGAAGTCATCTATGTGTCTATCATAATGATGTTGAGAGAGAAAACGTTCAATCCGTTCTATCCAATGTTGATTGCACGGTTCTGCGATTTTGACAAAAGATTCGCTGTGAGTTTTTTCCCTGCTTTTTCGATTATCGAGATCATTGATACTTCCTTTATAATGTGTAAACACGTACATATATGTAGAATGCAGTTATCTTAACATTGGTGTTTGCTTAGGTTTCACTCAACCTACATACCTGTTGAATCTCGTTGGGAATTCTTATTAATCAGCACTGGAGTTTTTGTTAACCAGTATTAGAGTAGACCGTATCTTGTGACGTTATTGGTTGTGGAATAGTATTTGGAATTGCTTCCAACTTTTTGTTTTCACAGCTAACAACACAGTACGCGCTATGGGATAGGATTCGTGAAGCAGATTCGTTGAAACTCCGTGCTCGATCTAGACTGGCGGATCTTATCCATCATCTAATCTCGCACGAAACCCTGCCCATCACGGTGCTGAAGGTTAGTGGATTGCTATCGATTTCATTCAGCTCACTAATTTTCTTGGCTTCTTGATTTTAGCTGTTTCCTATCATTTTATTGGGCATCCGGGGAAAGCTTTCCGGTTGGAATAGAAAATGGGCACATCTTCTTGTATGAAATGGTGCTTTACTTGGCCGCATTTTTCTACAAAAGAAAAAGAAGCACAAATAGATTTTGGTAGGGGATATGTATAGCATTTGATGCGAATTGATATAATGCTTGTTGGAGGTGGTTATTGCAGTTTACGAGTAACCTCAAGAGGTGCAATAGCTTTGCCGCACGGGTGTATTCTAGTGGAACACTGTAAGATGCCGTGTTTTATTTCTTTGTTTATTACACGTGTCACGCATGTAATACAACTAGGAAACAACGTCGACTAGTACAAATGCAAATAGAAACCTTAAAATTAGATGAGGCTGCAGAATAAGATGATCGTGTAGGTATACTAAGCACCTATCCATTAAAAAAAAACTACTGTGTGTCCTTGGTCGACGGTCGAGATATACAGTACTGGCCGAAAAGATATCGCCTTTTGAACTTTTGTTTATAACTTCCCTGTAAGTGAAGCTTGAGAGTTCTAATCTTAGGAGATAATGCAGCGACTCATTAAATTCACCTCCTTCGGCAGTTTTAGCCATTCTGGACCGCACCTAGGGCCCTGTTTTGAGCTGGATCTTGTTCTGCATGATGCTCTAACTTGAGCAGAAATAGAGTGCCTGTACTGGTGCTCGCTGGATGTCCAACTCTCCTAGATATCCAAACTTGAAACACTGTCACAGGTGGTGCAGATCACGAGTTTCAAGATTTGCATTTTTATTTCGGTTGAGGAAGAGATGTTAATAAGGGCATCGTTGGCTCTGGTGAACCTCCATGGTGGCAAGAATGTCTGGGTAGACGCTGACATTTGAAGCTTCCCGAAAATGATGAGCTACGAAGGCTCAAAGTGAACATCAGCAAACACTTGCAAGGGGCTGCGCGCCTCCTTGGTCTATTCACAAGATTCGACCTTTAGCAGGAGAAATATGATTTTCTAAGCGCTTTATTTGAGTCACACAACGGAATTTACGCCACTTTGCTCGCTTTTGTAGAGATGGAGCACGATGTCTCACTTCTCTGGCATAAGCTAGAGACCAGAGCTTTTTTGCGTGCCATACTTTACCTGATTTGAGACTTGATGGGTGCTATCTTTCTGAGCTGTATTCCTCAAAGTTTCATTCCCCCCTAAAATAATAATGCAAAACCTGAAAATCGTGGAGTGCACCGCTGGTGGCCGTGTGTCTGGCTAGATTATCTGGAACGGTTGGGCATTCAACGAGCACCAGTACAAGCACTCTGTTCCCGCTCAAGCTAGAGCATCATGCAGAACAGGATTCTGCTCAAAACAGGGCCGTTGGTGCGATCCAGAATGGCTAAAACGGCCGAAGGAGGTGAATTCCAAGGTGATGTCAGCTGTGCTCCGCATATGTCAGGATTCCGAGACAACTTGCCGAAATTACGTTGGATATGAATCTCTTTGCTGGAAAACGTTCGATTTTAGTGGAAATTCCACCATTGAAAGTTATAGTCAATGTGAGTAGTGCTGAATCAAGGATTTTGACCTTTTTGAGTAAAAAAAAAACTTTTTCTTACAGAAATTTGCTGGCGCAGTGAGGATCCTAGTAGCTCTTTTTATGAGCAATGAGCAGTTGCATTACCTCCTAAAGTCAAAAATGTCAAGCTTCGCTTAGAGGGAAGTTATGAACAAAAGTTCAAAAGGTGGTACTTTTTTGGCCAGTACTGTAGCATAAATCTGATGACAGACATATTTGGTACACAGTCTTTCATAAGTGTTACCCTTAATCCGTATGGGAGTAAATTACAGCAGTTATGGAAGAATTCTTTGGTGCTGGTGTTAGTGCTTATGTGGAATATTGAGGGAGTGCTCGGTGAGGTAGGTGATAATAGCGTCATTATTTTCCTAGTTGCTGTGGAATAATTGGTTTTCCGGAACTTGTCAGTAATTGCACAAGGAAGATAGTGGCAGTGGGTTGGTTAGTACTGATCAATCTCACCCTAATTCGATTTTTTACACTATTGGCGAATCAGTGAAGTAGCGAATAGGTGCATAGTTTCAAGCCTCATGTTGCCCTCATAATTAAATACTGGTCACCTGATTGCTTCGATTCGATTCGAATTTCTTGGGCTGTTATATTTTGGCTGTTCAGGTCGTTGAATGGGGCACGATATCTGGAGCTGTCGCATCGGTGATTCGTCGCGTTTTCAAACAGCTGTCCACATGTCCAATGCAGAAGCTTCGTAGGATCTTCACACCGCTCTTCAACAAGGATAAGAACCCACTGTTATCTGAGGGTGTGCGTCTGTTCCTCACTGTCAACTTCCCTGACAACGAAGTTTACGGCAAAATTGAAGAGTATTTCGCTGGAGAGGCTTAAATTGTAGTCATTGTTTTGTTACTTTGTTACTTGTTTTTGTTGTAAATGTGTGCTTGTTTGTTATGGATTCTTGTCTTGGATAAATAGTTGAGAACTAGCCCTTTATGCGTAACATCGTGTAATAAGGGCAACTAAGTCGTTATTCCATTACGTGGGAAGGTGTGTGGCCCCCATTCGTTGTGGATTATCCCCGGTGACGCAACAGCCATATGCGCATAGTGAAAGCCTGTCCGAGCATGTCGTTTAATTATACTCGCGGCTATGCTAATCACTGGGAACTGACCGTGCCTGCCATTGTGCGCTTACCTGTTCCTGCAAGTCACTGCTCTTCTGCGGAGTGGCGTGCTCATTATAGTCTATTTTTACAGTCCCTGTGTTTGTAGGCTCTAGTAAATTAAATTCCCGTGAACTTCAGAGAATGAGGTGCAGTTTAAAGCTAAGCAGCTGTTAGATCTAAATTTTTGGAAGTATGATATCTAAAAGTCATTGCGGAATCAGAGGTCCTGGTAGTCGGAAGTCGGACTTTGTCTATAATATACCACTTATCTACCGTAACCAGCTCTCGTACGGTTCCTACATTCTGAGATGGTTTCGCTATGACATACGAAAGGAACACCTCGAGTGGTAACCTGTCCACATTCCGTTAAATCGTAAGTATCAGTTCGTGACCAAAAGCAGCATCAATCCTGCACACCACCCCAGTTATTTACCAGTTCTAGCGCAATACGGCTGATTCCTTGGGAAAACGTCTAGATGGGTACAATGCATCGGTTGAAGGGTATTTTGAAGTGAGTGAGTTTTGAATCTTCGAGAAAAGCATACACCATTCTATAGACTAATTCCTGTTATTTCTCATTCCATGTCTACATCCTATTGCCATTTATTGGTTTTTTTTGAATGAAAAATTTAGCTGATCAGGTCATGTTCTCCATGCTTTGAGAATGTCGTAGAAAAAATTTGAATTGGTCACTCAAATGCAAACTCGAAATTTCTACTTTCAACGTACATTTTTTCAACGTAATACATAAATTCTTACTTTCACGTGACTTCTGGGTCAGTTAGGCTGTGTTTACACTTCATCGCGACGCGAACATCGCGCACATGCAAGTGGTTGAAAAGCGGGTGCTCCCAAGTGCGAACATGCGCATATGCATATTATGGTCATATTGTGGTAGTTGTTGTGAATTTCTGTGACGCGACGTCGTGCTTCTCGCTGCAGTCCGCTTATCCTTTTCCCCTTGTTTCCTTCTTTTTCATTCAGCTGTTTCAGCTTTCAAAATACTTAACTTCGCTGCAAGTCGCATCGTCGTGCTTGTTGTGGCTATCTCCGCAGCGCTATCTTCTTGCGATGAAGTATAAACACAGCCTTGGAATCGCTAACATTCCAGTGTTAGAATTCGCTCTACTCCCCCATTTCCATACATTATTTTCGATAAACTCGACCTCAATACAGTTCTAAGTTCCAATATGTTTACGATTTTTTTAGAGTTTTCATAATGGAGGACTTCTCCATGTACAACATCCCCTACGCGCAAATCGATTGGCATTCAATACAACCGACGTTTTTCGATAAAAGCAAATCGAATCACAAGCAGGACTCGGATGTAGCTAGGACGTCTGCAGTGGGTCTGGCAGATGATCTGAACTACGAAAACACGAGGTGAGATGAGGCTCTTGCGCAGCGATCGTTTGTCTTCTACTAATCCAAGCCGTCCAATCCAAGCAGTCGGAAATGACAAAGTAGGGGACTTTGAGCCTGTTCACTTGGTTGACTCCATGGGGCAAGACTTCATGATTTATATGTTTTGGACCTTCGTCCGATGATAGATTTGTAGGAAGTGCTTGGAAATAGACAATACCTTGGTGTAGACAACGTCATTCTGGATGACCAAGAAAGGTTTCGAGTCTTCACCTAAGTAGTGCAAATCTCGATCGTTGATGGTTTATAAGTGGTTTGCGTATAGGAAATATCGGGTTGTTCGGAAAGTAATTGGGATTTTCAAGCGTTGCAAGAAAATTTTTATTTTCTCATAATGAAAGAACATTAATCAATGATATAATTGCTCTTTTGTTCGACTATCTTTTGTCATCTTTCTGGCAATTTCATATTTGCTCTCTCGCTGAATTTCTGGTCTTTTTTAAAAAAAAGTCGAAAAACTGTGCTACCTGGGATTTCATATCCTCATTTTCTGTAAAGCTTTTCCCATTCAAGTAGTTCTGCAACGACCGAAATAAGTGGTGGTCAGATGGTACAAGATCAGGGCTATATGGTGGATGCAACATCCCAGCTCCAACTATTTTTGCTGAGACGCCAAAGATGTATGCGGTCTAGCTGCCTTGGTGGAACACCACTCCTTTGCGACTCGTTAATTTTTTTCCGGTTTTCTAAAATTGATTCATCTAATTTCAGCAGTGGTCGACAGTAGAGGTCCGAATTGACATTCTGGTTCCTTAGAGGCACCTCATAATGTATCACACCTTCGTGGCTCGAAAGGAGTAGTGTTCCACCAAGACAATGCTAGACCGCATACATCTTTGGCGTCTCAGCAAAAATAGTTGGAGCTGGGATGTTGCATCCACCATATAGCCCTGATCTTGTACCATCTGACCACCACTTATTACGGTCGTTGCAGAACTAATTGAATGGGAAAAGCTTTACAGAAAATGAGGATATGAAATCCCATGTAGCACAGTTTTTCGACTTTTTTTAAAAAAAGACCAGG